>CM076574.1:766752441-767015264 GCA_034641835.2 Pinus albicaulis | reverse complement strand
TTTATGTTTTTGGACATGTGGTATAACAAGTCACCGTATTGGCCTAAAGTATTATTATTTGCAAGTTAAGAACATTTCCATGACAAAGTAGAAGATGTGTGTGTGTGTGTGTATATATATATATTAAACAAAATCATTTCTATAAAATTAAAAATAAGAATAATTTTATATTAGAGATGTGAATTCATTTTAACTATGGATCTACCAAGCATAAAAAAAAAATCAATTAAATCTTGAGATACAAATTTTTCCTCAAATTTTGCACTAAAAAATAAGTTTGCATCTTGAGATATTTACGCTATAAAGCGTTTTATTTGAAAACAACTCCCCTAAATGATAGGTGTACAATTGTGTACCATTGATGATAGTGTTAGACGATTGAAACATTCTCCACCTTTAGATTAAAAATTGTTATTATTAGTCAGTTACATAATAAAACAGTTTACGCTGGAAGCAAATGGCCCGAAAGCAGATAAATTAAAAAAAAAAGAACGCAGAATGCGTGGGAGGGGATGGGAGGGAAGGTCGAGCGGCTGAGAGAGGGGAGGCAGGGGCCGATTGCAGGTGAGGGGTGACTGTGAGAGGGGAGGCGAGGGCGAGAAGAAACTGGCTGAGAGAGGAAATAGGAGGCTGCGATTAGAAAAAGGTATCCCAAAGTGAAAGAGGTTGGTTGTCATAGCAAGACACCGATAGAATGGTGGTAAGAACAGAGGATGTTAAACCCTTGCAGCTGAGTTAGGGCGTAAGCTTAGTGCAAATCTTTGCTGGTCAACTGTGTAATCTATTCTTCTTCCCATTATTTCAGGAGCAGTTCAACCATTAGATGTTTTTATCCAGCATTATTGTTGGTTTTTATTATCTAAAATGTGCTTTCAAATGTATAAAATGTGTAATTTACAGAGTTCAAATTTATCATTCCACAAATTGGACAAGATCCACAGGGATTGCAGGTGACCCGTGGTGCTTAAGACGCCTTTTGAAGCATACTTGTAGAATATTAGAGACGCCTTTTGAAGCAGACTTGAAGAATATGAGAGCATAATTTTTGTGCAAACTTTAAGATACTTTTAAGTAGATCTTTGAGGAATTTCTTGAAGCAATACTTTTGCATCTTTTGGAACAGACTTTGGAATTGGTTTTGGAGATAAGTTTGAAGAAATTTTGGAGTTGCATATAGGACCATCTTTGGAGTTGTGTTGAGACCATATTTGGAGCATTTTTGAGGACTCTTGGAGCAACCCTTTATCGGTAGACTTGAAGAAATATTTATGTAATAGACTTTGGAATAATTCTTTAAAGGCTTTGGTACAAAACTTCTTACCATTTTCTGTACCCTTGTTTTGTAATTTTCTGTTGGGATGCATTTGCTGTGTTGTTGTCTATACACAGTAATATTGTGAGGAAACAAAAATTGATTCCCATACCAAATAAATAATTTTATTATTGAAAATAATAGTGAGGACTTTGAACCTATTGAGATCAAAGACTTGTTGAAGCAATTAGCCCTTCTATCTCTGAGAAATGGGCTTGCATTCTGAAACCACTGAAACAACTGATGATGGCTTGCTGGATGTCGAGTCTAAGAGATTCTAAAGTGGTTAATCCATGTTAAAAAATATTAAAGGATTTGCTTTAAATCTCATATGAATGTTTACATCATGAGTGTCTGTTCTCTTAACCTCAAACTTTGTATCTTATTTTCCTTACGGATGAAGACAATGTACTATGGAATATCAAATAAATTATGAAATGTCAAATTGCACTGGTGCGATACCGTTCGTATTTTTTTACAATTGGTACATTGGTTTTGTGTATAGACATGTTGTTCTCTAGTGTCCTCGGTGCACATTGATTCTTCTAGTGCATAACCCTTCTATCATCCTCTGTCATTACATCTATGATATAATTTGATTTGCATCACTTTAAAAACCTTCAAAATCATGAACGCACATTCCAAGTGACCTAGTAATGTACACCACACCACATATGTATTATATGATATGTCTATTAGGTAGTTTGAGTAATACTCATTTTCTGCTACTACCTTCATGTTGCCTCTGCCTCTTCCATCTTTGTTATCTCCTATCAATTCTTCTATCCTTGCGTTATCTATTATCTCTGCATTACTCTCCTTGACTTTTCAATACATTTCATTTCCTTAGTATTACAAATACACCCGTGGTGCTTAAGATGCCTTTTGAAGCAAACTTGAAGAATATCAGAGACGCCTTTTGAAGCAGACTTGAAGAATATCAGAGCATAATTTTTGTGCAAACTTTCAGATACTTTTAAGTAGATCTTTGAGGAATTTCTTGAAGCAATACTTTTGCATCTTTTGGAGCAGACTTTGGAATTGGTTTTTGAGATAAGTTTGAAGAAATTTTGGAGTTGCATATAGGACCATCTTTGGAGTTGTGTTGAGACCATATTTGGAGCATTGTTGAGGACACTTGGAGCAACCCTTTATCAGTAGACTTGAAGAAATATTTATGTAGTAGACTTTGGAAGAATTCTTTAAAGGCTTTGGTACAAAACTTCTTACCATTTTATGTACCCTTGTTTTGTAATTTTCTGTTGGGATGCATTTGTTGTGTTTCAACAGATTTCACTTTGTCTCTGCATACGCAAAATCCAATATTTTATGGGTAGAGTTAAAGCATAGGTTTTTCTTTTATGAACTGATAAATTTGGATCAAAAGACAACCATCTCACCCAAAAAATTCAACAACCCACAACTTTGTAGCATCCTCAGCCCAACAAAAGGAAATTGCCACAGCAAATAAGTTTTTCTTTTATCGTAGAGTTTTTCTGGTGTGGCTTCGAGATTGTTTTTTGGGGAAGGAGTATTTAGTTCAATTTTTAGAACCTCGTGGTGTATTTATATATCAGACACCCATATAGCAGTTGTACCTACAAGTAGTTCTTGTGGTGTTATAAGAAACTTGTTTGAATGTAATTTCCCAAATCATCAATGTCATTACATAGTCCAGTCTTGGTAAATGATTGCACATTGCTAATTAACCAAACTTTCTAATTTTTGTGTGTTTCCATGTGTTAAAAAATTGTTGGATAGAGGAAGATGAAACTAAGCCTCTATTATTGGTTAAATCTGCATAGCCAAGCCTATCATAGAAAAACCTTCAGTGTAAAAATAAAATAATATATAATTGATTTATTTTTATTTTAAAAATAAACTGGACAAATTACACAGGATTACACAGGATTGATAATATTGAAGCAGATGTCCTCCAAACAAGAGGACTTGCATGTGTTATAGTATACAACGCAGTTTTTCACACCATCCATCACACATAGAAGTGAATGCATCAATATCACTAGATGACCCTTCCACGTGATCAACAACCATGAATAATTATATGTACCAACACCCCCTGCATGTCCCATCCCCATCAATTTGTAGTGAAATAGGCTCTCAATCAAGGCCAAGCTCATGTTTGTAATAAGAGCCACTAGAAGAGTTATGTGGGTCCTCTCTCTCATCAGAAACAGGGCCTGAAAATAGCATTCAGGCCATAACAACAATCAGCTTCCATCATAGACACAACCATGGCCAAATTCCAGAGTATCATGGCATGTGCAAACAAAATTGAATAAAGAATTTCCCCATAGAAATAGTCCCAAACATCCATACTTTAGGCAACCCCAATACAGATACCCCATTAATGATTGCAGTCTGTAGACATTAACACAAAAATTGGGGCATTGAATCCTAGGACCAACAGACAAAGCCAAATATATCATATATGTCACCACAAGGCATTTCTAGAGTTCGGGCAGCTGTTTAATCAACCTCTGCCATGAAGGCCTATTTCCTGCATAAATGGAGGCAATTGTATGGGCCACTGCTGCTCTTGCCCACAGTGAAAAATGTGACAAGAAATGGCAGGCAGAGAGCATAAGAAATCATGGCCTCAGAGAGCTTGTGATATATGAGTTTGGTGAGATGGGAATCAGGATCATCACATGAGAGCTTGGAATTGTTACGAGTTGTTGGCTACAAGGAGGCGATCGAGAAGCGCTTAGGAGAGGACAATTGCAGAAGAGTAGAAAGGCAATTGAAATGAGGAAGGAAAGATAGTTCACAACCATCACTACAGACTCCTTGTAGATACCCATTAAACTCAAGAGGAAGAAATCCTCCAAATTCCTTTGCCAATTCCGAGCCATGGAAATCCCTGAAGTGATACACAGTTACTTTGATTTTCCAAACCATAACACCTAATAAACCTACAGTAATCTACACTCTGTGAACCCCTTAACGGTCTGTTTGTATGGGTGCCAAAAATAGCAATGTCAATACAATTGAAAGATAACTAATTTGAATTGTGAGAGCGTGTGGGAATCCAAGAGCCCACCTAATGAAGATGAGTTTGGTTTTGCATTGATTGAAACTGGCAGAAAAATTAGTGGGTACAGGACTAACTCCACTAAATTAATGACATTCTTATTTAAATTAACTTGAAGAAGGGGCAACTTGAAGTAGAGGCTGATGAATGCTTTTTCACTATTTTGAGATTGGTGATGATTATGGGTTATTGGAGCCTATGATTTAAAATGGTAACATTCATTTGTTGGTTTTACATTGAAAATGCTCATGTAAAAAATTATTTGTATTGTTAACAATCTCTTTTTTAAATTTTCACAAGGGTAGTGTTTCCATCGTTCTTTAAAATTTTAAGAGCCCTGAAATGATCTATAACCACCTTAAAATGGAGGTATTTGAAAAAAGAGTTGGTAAGTATGTCCCCTATCTTCACCCAAGGAATTATTTCTTTAATTACTTCAAAGTTCTTCCTTAACATTCCATAAATATGTGCCAGAAAAATGTCATAGTGCATAATCAGACCACCACTCTATGAAAGGCTTTACAGCATGTCCTTTGCAACATATGGTGCAATTGCTAGTTAATCCCTCTTGATACTTAGTAAATCCAATGTTAAGAATAATATATGTAGATAGATAACAAACTAATATAATTTATTGAAATGTATTACACTTTCTTTAATATATTAACTTATGTGTTAGAATGTAGTTTGAGAATTTTATAAAGTGTGAATAGGTCTAAAAGTTTGTAATTTTATATTATTTAAAAACATAAATAAAATTTTGATTATGTTTATTATATGGTTACTTGAATATGATAATTATTTCTATTAGAATTGAAGTATAGTAAAAAATTCTTATAAGTATAAATAAAATCAATTTTTAATAATTAATATTTTAATTTAGTATTGGGGGCAATTCAATTGGAAAACACCATGAAAACCAAGTGTTATGTGCTAAGAGATTTGAGGTTCAAATCCCCCGATTTACATGCCCCTTTCTAAGGGGTATGTATAGGAACTTAAGAATTATAGTGGTAGTGGTTGAAATTGACCCCATGTCACATGAGTACGAAACCAACCATTTTTCCAATTCCTCTAGTCACAAATAATAATTTAATATTAAATAATACATTGATGTAATATATATATATATATATATATATATATGTGTGTGTGTGTGTGAATGATTTATATTATAAAATATGTGGTTAAAGTAGTTAAAAAAAAAAAAAAAAAAAACTTGAAATTAGAGAAGTTGGAAGAGCAGTGGCAGGTGTTAGGGTTTCCTTCTGTGGAGCCACAACCAAAGTCGTCGTTGATCAGGAGTTTGTCACAAGCGACAAGCGAGCTCCATGGTAAGTAGAATTTGAGATTGTGATTCCTCACGATGAGGTGAGGATTCTAACATCGACTGTGTTTATGCAGGAATGGTGTTTGTGTCATAGTCTAGCATGTAAAATCCAAGAGGGAAGACTTTTTTTTTTTTTTTTTGGAGTTGTGGTACTTACCTGTGTTTTGGATCTGAGAGGAAATGGATCCAAGTTTTGTAGATCTGAATAAAGCATGCTTTTTAACGGAAAACTTGGGTGGGATAATAGGTCAGGGTGATGGTTTGATGTCCCTCGTCTCGTAGATCTAGTGACGATTGGCCTTTGTGGATGGAAACCGAGATCGTGCATGGAACCCTCAAAATTTTTGTAACGTGGTAGAGTGGTATTTGTGGGTTGAATCACCAGGTATGTCCTCTGGGGATGATTATATAAATTTTTAATTTCTGTGTGCAGAGATCCCATTTGTCAAAGGTGTACTCTCGAGGATTATTTGGCTCACATACGGTTTTCGCCTTTTCACGAGATATCATCCTGTCTTTTACCCCTAGATATGGACAAAATACAAACAAAGACTGAAAATTCCCATATCTTTATTAAAAATTTTAATGGGAAGACCTTCATCTTTTGCAACCGAATTCAAATCTAGTGGAAAACTTGAAACAAAGTATTCATAATTTCCTAGGTATACCAACAACTCTTCAATGCTTGTTATATGAGGAGAAATTGCTACAATATCTTTTTTCGCTAAAATTTTATGTCATTGAAAGGAACTCTATCATAATATTAAATTTGAGGTTAAGGGGTGGAGGTTTAGGCTTTAGAAATCCTAATGGACCAACCTCATTAAAAGATATAGTGAAGGGGAAGGTTATTGCTCCTGGTGATTAGATCTAAAATATGCCATGACCTTACATAGTCAACAAGTGGAAAAATTTATTGCAATGGATGTCAAACCCCTAGAGCTTAAATAAATTTTTGTGGATATACAATCTACATCATTAATATGTAGATTTAATGGCTTATAGTCGATAACTAAAGGTTTACATCAGTGGGTATATTCTTCTTTGACACCCAGTTGTGAACTTTATTTATGTTCCAAAGGGTTCTTCATAGTTCAATAACAAACATAAATATAGGGAAAAATCCTAAATGATGGGCCATGGTTTTGTTGTGGAACTTGGATTTTTATTACCCCTTGGTTCCCATAATTTGATGCTACAAGCATGGTGGTCGCTACAATGCCATTCTGGGTGAGATTACCAAATATCCTTCTCCCTTTTTGGCATCATCAAGTCTTGGAAGATATTAGGAATACTCTTGGAAAATTTAAGAAAATAAAAACTAACAGAAAACAAAAATGTCTCTTTACATTTTCCAAAATTTGTGTGGAGATATACCTTGGTAAAGGTCTACCTGATCGTATCCACGTAAAGCATGAAAACTTTAAGTGGACCCAGGTTTTGGAATATGAGAATACAATATTTAGATGTTGAATTTACTTTCAAACAAGACACCTATAGAATGAATGCCCACATGAAAACAAGATTCCAAAAAGAGAAAAAGAGGTAGGAATGTAGGTCAAAGGGATGGCAGATACCTGACAAATTTGAGGATGAAGAAGAAGAGACCATGGAAAATACTCCAAATATGGGTGCTCTAGCACAACATAGTAGCCAAGAAGATGAAGGAGCTTAGGACCAGTCAATTGTGACTCATATATATAAGGGCACAAAATCAACAAAAAACAAAGCACCATAGCAATAGAAAGTGGAAACACTCATTGAAAAGGGATCGGGGGTTATAAAGAGAACCCATGTATCTGGAAGCTAAGATTCAGACAAATAAGTCCCTTTGGAGGAAGCTAGAAATCAATCAAAAATAGTAAAAATTGATCACAATCATGGGGATGGAAAACAATTGAGAAGAAAAAATACAAAAATGGGAAATTAAGTGATTATTATCACACTTATCCCCAAGGAAAATTATGTATTTTTTATAGCCTTTTCTTTTATTATGCATCAACCGAAAGGTTGACATGATCAAATGCCTAATGACATATGCAAAATGTAATTTTGTTCCTCGTTTACATGTTAAATAAAATTATTATTATTTCTTCAGGCAAAAAAATAAAAAAATAAAAACTAATTCTTTACCAGTAATCTAAAATATATAGTGTTGTTCTAAATTCGTTTGAAGCTACTAGGATGAGAAATGTGGTTCCATAAAAGTACTTATCTATATAAAATCAGTAATGCATACCTAATATTCTATAAAATTTGTAAAACTTGCAAATCAACATGGGTTATTATCCATTTGTAATGCCTCCTCCTACATTTACCTAAATTCACAAGCTCACTAGGGTAAACATGAGATGAGAGTTCCTATGTGAGATACGATTTCCAAGATGCACTTATGGAAAATGGGGTCCACATGTTTAGAACTGACTTCAAACACCGAGTGACACACAAGCATATTGTTATCATCCTAAACTTGACCCAACATTATTATTTTCAGTTTCGCTTCCTTATTTAACAAAAATTTATATTTGTATTAGTTTTTCTAGTTCTAAACTTTTGAGGTCATTTTGATGGCCTAAACGACATTATCAGGGAAAACAGAGAGACCAAAAAAGTGCGAGAATAATTTATTTGTTTTTTCAAACTTCCTTGTGGATATCTTCGAATTGAGGTATTATGATAGTAAAACAGAGATCGCATGCCAAAGTTATGACATGTTGGCTAAAAATAATAACTCAGTTAAGACCCAAGTTCAGGCATAGGGGCCAACAAGGCTCTGTTATAGTCTAGGAAAACATTGGAATGTTCACCTTACCCAAGACTAGGCAAGGAGTCTCACCTGAGGCACACCACAACCTTAGTTAGATGAGGGGGTCTGGATTTACTACCAAGAGACCAACCATAGATCAACACAACCTTAACACATTCTCAACACTACCTTTCATATGCCCATCCACAACATGATATGTATATTGTTAAGCAAAGAGTAATGAAAGACCCATATAAAAAAAAATTAACAACTGAACAACCATACAATCATAACATAATGAGTAACTATTCAATCACAACACATGAGTCCCATAATTTCCTCTTTCCATTAACTTCTTTAGATAATATTATATTAGGCACAACATGCCTTTCACACAGTATCTCCCAAAGACTGAACAATACAGGATTACATAACAAAATCGTTATGGAGTGGTCTTGGTCACTCCGCAACAACATTCCAACATTCTCCCCTTGCCTGTATCTACCAGTCTTTACTTATCTCATCCTATCCACCTAAACTTCTAGTTTCTCCTGCCTCTTTCCTCACTCCTTTGTCTCTGTTTCTTGACTATCTTCTACTCTTTCCTGCTCAACTGTATTTATCTTTCTCCCATCGATATTCCGCAACTCCTAGTTCTCTTCCAGTTCATTCTTCGTCTTTTCCACAACTCCCCAACAGTTGTTCAACAACCTTCCATCATTCTAGTTGTTCCAAAATTTACTTAACTTTTAAAAAACGAAGGCCCATACATGCCTCGACCATAGTTCATTGAATCGTCCCCGAGTCAATATTTCATGGGTGATGTCGGTATTGCTAGTACTTCTTCTGTTGGTGCCATTGTTGTTGGTGCTTCCATTGTTGGTGCCTCTACTTGTTCTTCCTACATTTCTTGCTCCTGGGTGGCTCCTTCAAATGAAGGCCCCAATTAAGGGACTGTGTTGATGGCGCTTTCCTTGAACTTTTGAAACTATGTTATTTCCACCTACCAAGTTTCTGTAATCGTGGCCTCCTTGATGATGAATTGGGTTGTGGTGTCTATTTCTGGGTGTTGGGGTGGATCTCTGATGATGGAATACCGCTGCGTTTCTGTTTCATAGTTGCGTTGGTGGAGAGTTTACACATGCTTTTTAACCTACGGTATGGAATCTCGAAGTAGTTGTTTTTTCTTTACTGACTCGTCCTCAATTGTTTGTATTTGTGCCTTAAGGACTTATACCTCATCATGCAGCTTCTTTCTCAAATTTTTGTCATTGGTTTTCTTTGCATCGAGTAGTAACTTCTCGACCTAGCTATGAAGCAGATATACATGATGATTCTTTATGGCCATGCATCCTGACCAATCATTGACTTATTGTAGTAGGACGTGAGCTTCCTCTGCAGTGTTGTATAGTGTGTACTTGAGTGTTATCGCATCATCCACCTTCTATTATATCCCTGCTTCATATGTCATGGCTAGATCTGACAACGCTTGTCGTGTTGCTACCAGTATTTTCTTGAGTTCACGATTTACAGAGAGAAAATCGTTGCATGATACATTAATGTGATCACAAAATTCCATAACCATGCATCTGATAAAATATTTTGGGGAATTATCCACCACATATGCGACGGTTGGCCACAACTCTTGGAATTTGCGAGTAATATGCTCTAGCTGATTCTGCAGAATGTGCTTGTCTTGGAGTAGTTGGTTGTGCTTTGCAGTGAGCTCCATGATTTGTTGTTGATTTTGCTCATGCTATACTAATAAATAATTGTGCAGCACCTCTTCTTGACATGAAACTACCTGAATAAAATTAAACAATTGGTTTGCCAACCAACTCTAAAGATCTTCTTAGCTCATAGCATACGAGTTTGGAAATCTTGACTATAATGGTTTCCCACTGGAAACATAATTCTCTGAGTGTCCGTGCGGTGATGTGGGTTTTCGAGAGGGTTCAAATGAGTGTGGGTTGTGATGAATGGATTTTGGGATGGGTGGAATGGAAATGAAATATTGAAGCAGTAGGGATAACTAATGTGAATCGACGTTGAGTGGAGTAGTAATGAAGAAAATTTCAAATTTTATGGGATCTGAATTTAACAAAAGGTATAACATTAACCCAGGCTCAATCTCGGTGTTGGTAGTTGAGGTTATATCCAGGATTATAGAGTCAACCTCCATATATGTTTTTGTCTCTACCAACGTTCTAATTGGAATGAAATCATAAATGGTTGCAGAGGTGGAGTTCATTTTCGGCAATGGATTTTGCTAATTATCTTATGTAAATCAGGTCAAAGGTTGGGTTTATTCTGGGATTTGTGAATCAAACTGTGACTGGTGGTCTTCCTGGGTGAGGTCTACCACCTAGTTAACAATGATATTTTACTTTTTCTTTGTTGGCATGGGGGGTTTAGTTACCCTGGGATTTTTGGGTGTAGTGATGGTGGGTTCATATTGCGAATGGGGCCCAATAACTGGAAGTGAAACGACTAATGGGGTACTTATAGTGGACTGTTGTTGCATTAAAACTTGAAATTTAGAGAAAGACGAGAACGAACCAGTTGCAACCCCTATGATGACAATCTTCTTGTTGATCGAATGCATATGATTCTGGAGACATTTTATGAACAGTTGCAGTTTCTCCTCAGCGAGCCTTTTTCTTGAGTCTGCTAGCATCTCTCCTGCTAAGGGATGGGTATCATCGCTTCAAAATAATATATATGCATGTTTTCCAGGATTTCACCTACAAATCCTAGCTAGGACATCACTTCTGTGGAATTCCTCCATTGTGAGTAATAAATTTTGAGCCCTCATGTTGAACGTTCCCAGGTGCACACATCGATGACTCTAAACTAGACCTCTTCTGAGTACTCATCCATCAGTGTCTTCGATATCCTCTTTGTGGGGTTGATGAAATATAACATTTTATTATACCAGCTTGTGAAGAAAGATCCATTTATCTCTTTACAACTTGGATCTCCGGAGTTTCTCCATGGTGTGTACCTTAGAGAAAACGGTTGGTCATCGAAAATCTTTGCTATCTCCCTCCCTGCTGGTGGAAACCATTTACACATGGCTAGTGCCATAATCAAATATCCATAGATTAATGATGTGGACCTCTTGAAATTGTCTTCGTAAGCCTCAAACAACTCATGAAGTAGATAAGCACACTAGTTCAACTGTGCCCCCTGCGGACAGTGCTACACAACCAAATTGTGTCTAGTGTACATTCATTCCTTGTGAAATGGTGCATTATCTTACCATCGATGATAAAGCAGGAGAACTTGATGTTGGATTTGTTTATCAACTCAATTTGAGTGCCTTTTCCCTCTCTCTTGGTGTTGTAATGTTCATAGTAATTGTCCTCGCCAACCTTCTTGGCCCTCTTGGAAGACATTTGGAAAGCTGAGGACACTCCATCTCCCATTGTTGATAGTCCTGTTAACCTGTGTAGATCAATTGCATGGATTTGAATTTCTCTATCCATCCAAAGTGATCATCCATGCATCTAACTAAGAAGTACCTTGGTACATTAAATTGTTGCATCAGTTCTACTGAACACGGGAAAACCCCTCAGATTGAGCAACTTTGACCTATAAATTCCCCTAAAATCATCAATTACTCGGACTAAATGGCTTCCATATTTCTTTGTCACCATATTTGTGTATACCTCCCACTTAAATGCTAGAAGTTGGAATGAATCAATGATGTCATTATCAACTAACCCCGCCTTATCATAATTTCCTATCATTGGTTCTTCTTTCTCAATTATTTCATTGAATTATGGTTCATAAAATGATACAATGTTCTTTGTCATCTTGGATCATCTCTGGTAGAAAATGGACACAACAGGTGTGGACTTGGACTCAGGACAATTTGAATTCAACACAGACTCCAGACTTTGTGATTTCACCACCCTGGTTTCAGACTTTGAAAAACTCGACATAGCCATGCAAATTAAGTAGAAAATCTTGACACAACTTATTTTGATGAGACCAGTTAACAAATTAATATGACAACTTTCCCTACTTAGCTTCAACCATGTCACCACTAAAGACGGCTGAGTTGGATCTGACTTAGTTGATGCAAATTTGGAAAAACAATGAGTGGAGATGATGGGTAATTATGATGCAACGATGGGTGTGCTTTATGAGGTGATGATATTTTTATTACGTGAAAGATTTATCCAAAATTCAAAATAAAAATGAAATTATGGACTAATTATTATGACTATGATTGATGACATGTGCGACACATCGACCACAATCAATTTTGGTGAGGTGTATATTCTTTCACGACTGGAATGACCTTGGTTAATAGCTTATGATTGACTGACTTCAGTGTAAATAAATGACTAGGCGCGTTGAAAGAAGTTTTTTGAAATGGAAGAATGACTTAAGTACTGATTGATTAACATAATTTAATTCACCTACAACTACCTACTTCTCCCTGTGGAGATTTATTTGAAATGAAATTTTAATGTTTACTCATGTAAGGGTTTTAGGTGTGCGTCGTTCACCCATCATGGTGGAAGAACACCACGAAGTTGTGCAGTATTTACAGCTCTTGATTCTTTGATTTCCACAAAAATAAAAGGGCCTAACCAATGCATCCATAACTTACCTGGGAACTTCAAGAAATTGTTGTAATATAGTAAGACATGGCCTCCCACTGTGAATGACTTTTTATTTATGTGTCTGTCATGCAATGCCTTCCGTCTCTACTTTTCCACTGCTTGATGAAAATATGATAGAAATATGGCCTCATCAAATTCACATAGTTCCTCTATCCTTTTTGGAATTGATTCATTGTTTGTCATGTGTGTTTCTTGTGCAATAAACAAGCTCGAAATTGTGAACTCCATTGGTACTACTTCTTCTCGACCATACAGCAAGTGGAAGGGTGTATGCTTATGTAACCTTTTGACAGTTGTTCGATAGGCCCATAATGTAGATGGAAATATCTCATCTAGTAATCCTTGTTAGCTAAACATACCTTAGTCAAACCCCTCTCTAAGATTTTATTGAACGCCTCAACTATCTCATTTTCTTGTGGGTGATACCGATTGCTTTTGTGGTGTTGTATCATGAAGTTTTTCAGCAGTTATGCAACAATATCATTAATGAAGTGGCTTCATTGATCATTGTTTAAGCTTCGAGGACATCCAAACCTTGTAATGATGTTCTAAAAAAAAAAAAAAATTGTGGTGTCAGCTGTACAATCCTTCACTGGCGTAGCTTTGTCCCATCTTAATAGATATTTCATGACAGTGATGATGTATTAGGCTTGGGAATGACGAATAGGTGGGTTGATGGGTCCTATGAAATTGATTTCCTGCTTTTCAAAATATTGTAGTGCTCGTACTGGTTGTAGTGGAAATTCATCACGATGTGACAGTTTCCAAACCCTCTGACATACATCACACTTCTTGATGTATTCTTTAGCATCTCTGTAGACGATAGGCCATCATAAACTTGCTTGTAATATTTTCCTTGCAGTTCATTTTCCTCCAACATGACCTCCAACAAACCCTTAATGGAATTCCCATAGTACCTCCTTCCTTTCGAGATCCAATACACATCTCCGTAGTAATTGATCTAGTCCCAACTTGTATAGTTTCCCTACAATTAGTGGGTAGTTGGCTTCTAGGACAACCATATGTCTCTTATGCATTGTGGTGTATCCCTCGGGGCACTTTTTGGTAGCTAAGAAAGTTTCTATGTACTCTAGATAATATGACACTACTTTTACTCTAAATATATATACATATGGTAGTTGGTCATTACAGAACCCTCACTTTCCCCCGATTCTAGTCTTGATAGATGACCAGGTCTGACATTTAGACGACTTGGTTTTACAATCACTTCGAATGTGAACTCTTGAAACAATAATAGTCATCTGCAAATTATTCCTTCCAACACAGGCTTTTTCACCAAGTATTTCAAGGAAAAATGGTTTGTGAAGAACTTGAAGGGCCCCCCCAAAAGGTAGTGGTGAAACTTCTGAAGTGAATATACCATTGCAAGCACTTCCCATTATGTTTTCGTATAATCATTCTCTGTTGTGGATAATTTTCTACATGCAAAGTATATTGGATGATCAAGGTTCCCTTCCCCAGGTTGGTCGAACACTTCTCCCAACATGATCCTTGATACATCAATGTGTACATGGAATTTCTTGTGCCAATAAGGACAAATCAAGATCAGTGCACTAACCAACTTCTCCTTCAGTATGTTTAACACCACATTTCATTCCTTAGACCATATAAAATGTTCAACTTTCTTGAGTAATTTCTCCATTGGAGCAGTAATCAGAGCATAGATGCAGATAAATATCCTATAATAACCAATGTATCCGAATGTGGATCTTAGTTGTTTGAAGTTTGTCAGAGGATACAAGTTTAAAATTTCTGCAACCTTGGAAGGGTCCATGCATACTCCTTCCTTACATACAATATGGCCCAGTAGTGTCCCAAATGGAACAACAAAGATGCACTTATTTACATTCAATGAGATTTGCAATTTCCTACACTGGTCGAACATGACTCGGAGCAATCTGGATTTTTTCTTCAGTAGACTATATACAGTCCAATCATCCATGTAAACTTCAAGAAACCTATGTATATAATCTCTAAATGCAGTTATCATGATCCATGAAAATACTGTTGGTGCATTCATGAGCCCAAAGGACATGACATTGTATGCATATGAACCCCATTCTATGGTAAAAGTAGTCTTCTTATTATCTTCTTCTACAATTCTGACCTCATGGTAGCCTGAAAATCCATCTGTGAATGAATACGCCTCATTTCCCACCACATTATCTATAACTTCATCACTGAAAGGTGTAGGGAATGGATCATGAACACAAGCATTATTTAAACCACAATAATGAACACAGACCATGACCTATATTTCATCCTTCTTATTCTGTACCACAATTGGGATAACCCATTCAACTTCATCAATAGGGAATATTAGTCCTACATCCAACATCTTATCTATCTCTTTCTTCACTTTCTCCTTCACCCTTAGATTTAGTCTATAGGGTCAGTGCTTTACTAATTTTTCATATGGTTTGAGCATGATCTTCATTTCTCCCAAATATCCTTTAATTCCTTTAAATTCTGCAAGAGATGAGGGAAATAGGTCTTCATATTCCTTTAGAAGATCAAATATTTCTTTAGTGGCTTACTCGTTCTAATAATCTCCAATTGAGGCTATCTTTGGATTTTCTTCACTTCCGATGTTGAGTTTCTTCAACTTTAGTGGAAGTAGGTGGGGTCCTTCAATTGTAGGTATATCCCTAACCCCTTGTTCCCCTTCCATTTCATTGAAATACAGATGCCTCAAGTCTTCTAAATCGTCTTCATCTAGCTCTTTATCTACTTTCCTGCAAGCTACTGCTTCATTGTATGTTGAATCATATATGTGTGTTAGCGTAGCCCAATCTATGGTTCCTTCTATCAATTTCCCGATTGTAAGTAGAATTCTCTTAACAGGTTGTAGAGCATCTGTAATCCTTTTATCGGTATCTATAAAAGAAAAAATACTAACAAATTGACTTGCTAAACAATCCCAATCTCCAGTTTGTCTCCGCACTTCCTCTTTGGAATACCATGCTTTGGGGAAGGTTCCCAATGTATGCACAAAGTCATGTTGTTAATTTTGGAAAACTAGGTCCAGACTCCATGTTGTAATGCTCAGATGAAGATGCCAATATATTTATTTGACTCCTCTTTCTGAGAGGTGAAATATCGATCTAAAGATCATCTTAATCCGTTGAGCAGAACATTTATTTTGAATTTATTCAAAATATGTGCAGGTTGGCCTTAAGGTTTTGTGCCCCAGCAGTTGTGTCACACACCGTCATTGATGGATATATATTGGTCAACATTGGAGGAATTTTCACTCATCGCATCCTCACATATTTCTCTCTCCTTATCTAATTGGTTCGATGACCTTGGATGCTCTTCTCTTCACACGTGAGAAATTTCAGCAAGCAGCACATTTCTGTTTTCGGCCTAAGGTTTCTGCTGGAATGTTGACCAGTGTTGACATTGGTCAACGCAAGGTCAAATTGACCTTAAAATCTCCCAAAATTTCGATTTTTTGAATCTGCATATTTTGGCACTATTCCCAAGGCTGGACATTGACTTTGACTTGGCTGTGTTGACCTAGTTGCTGCTAGTATTTGCGTTGACCATTGATTGACAACGTTGACTTTTGGTTGACTTTTGGGTTGACCATTTTGGTTGTCCTAGAGGGTTGTGTGACACTTATGGTTGGTTGACCATATTGAGACTTTGTTGGTTAAAGCATCCTGCTGACCGCCGTAATGCACCAACGCACTTATATATTTTGGCTTGTCTTCTATCGATCTACTGGTATGTTCTATCAGCATTTTACTTTATTGTTTATGTGATTGCTAACTAATATTGTGATAAAAATTAAAGTTGCATCAAGCATAGAACATCTACAAAAAATTTACATGGTATCGGAGCTGAGGTGAAGAAAAAACCCTAGTTTGTAGCAATCACCGAAGAAGAGCATGGGTTCCTCTAACTATAATGGCTTTAAGGTCGATGAAAAATTGACTGGGAAAGATGACTTCCATGCCTAGAAGATGACATTGGATATTATGTTAGAATACCAATATGTCATGGACTATGTGCAGGGTAAAATTCAAGACCCTCCATCCACTGCAACTGTTGCTCCCAAATCAAAGTACAAGAAGGGTAAAATCAAAGCAAAGCTGATGATAAGGGACTCAATTCATAAGAGTCTGGTTTCCTACATCTCTGAGCTGGGAAAATCCAAGGATATGTATGATAATTTGGTCAACATGTTCAAGGTCAACAATGCGAATCAAGTCCTATTATTCAAGAACTAATTGAAGAATCTGAAGAAAGGCAAGGATGAGTCTATTCAATCATATTTTCTGAAGCTAAACGAGATCAGGAATAATCTGTCGGCTATTGGGGAGACAATAGTTGATAGAGATATGGTTCTCACCGCACTTGGAGGTCTCTCATCCGAATGGCATGTATTCAACACTACCATTCTCAATAACAATGTGGTACATGATTTTGATGAAGTACTATCGAGATGCGTACAAGAAGAGACAAGGATGAAGGAATATGAAAATGAAGGAAATGCTGCCTTCACTGCTCATACTAAGAAGAAGAAATTTGGGGGTCCAAGGAACAAAGGAAGAGCAGGGGCCCAAGGAAAGAAAGGCAAGTGATAAACTTTTCACAAGCCAGGTCACTATGCTAGAGAATGCCTTTTCAAGAAGGCTTCTCCTGATGATGATGACAACAACAACAACCAGAGGAATGGCAATGAAAATAAAAACAGGTTCAATTGAAAGAGGAAGGCTTCCTCCAACGGAAATAGGAAACCTTTCAGAAGGTCGAGAAATTCCAGGTATGAGGAATCAAATGTTGTTGATAAAAGAAATGAATTCATTCTTGTATCTGCCCTCTCTAATGCATCTCCACTCGACACTATGGATGTTTGGTTGATAGATAATGGTGCCTCAAGACACATAGTTGGGTTCAAGGAAGCACTTTCTAATATGGTTGAGAAGGATACTAATCTGGAAATTATTCTTGGAGATAATTCCACATATCCCGTGAAAGGGACAGGGACTGTGACCCTCCACTTGTCTCAAGGTCAAGTCCTCCGCTTGCTGGATTTACTCTATGTACTTGATTTGAAGAAGAACCTTGTGTCTATTTCAGCCATGGAAGACAAAGGTTTCAATGTGGCATTCATTGATGGGAAGGTGTGTATCTGGAAGAAGAGTTTTAAGGAAGCTATCACGATTTGGTTTAGAGTTGATACACTTTACTAGGTTGGAGGAAGTCCACTGGGAGCGATGACGTGTGATATATTCGACAGATGGAACTATGGAAATGGAGGTTTGGACACCTTCACTACAAAGCCCTTCCCGAAGCAAGGAAGGTGGTGACGGGGATGCACGAGTTCTCAAATAATCATGAAGGTGTATATCAAGGTTGTGGAAAAGGAAAGCATACAAGGGGACCTTTCCCCTCAAGTGTCACAAAGACATCTCATGTCTTGCAATTAGTACATTTTGATCTGTCTATTATGTTGCCCGTGACATCCTTGGGAGGATGTTCTTATTATATGACGTTCATAGATGACTTCTCTCACAAAACCTGGATATACTTCTTGAAAAAGAAGGCCCAGGTCTTCATGTGTTTTTGTACCTTCAAAGCCTTGGTGGAAAATCTGACAGGGAAGAAGATCAAGATATTGAGGACCATTAATGGCACTGAATATGAGATGAACGAGTTCAATAAATTTTGCAGAGAATTTGGCATCAAGAGGGAGACCACAACTGTCTATACTCTCAAGAAAAATGGCGTTTTTGAACGAAAGAATAGGACCATTGTGGAAGCTACTCGTGCCATGCTATGTGACTAGGGTCTACCGAAGTTTCTGTGGGGAGAAGCTGCAAACACTGCTGTGTAGATACAAAACCGATGCCCGCATTCCACTCTGGACTCCAAAACTCCCGAAGAGGCTTTCTCTGGTAAGAAATCTGATGTCTCACATTTTAGAGTTTTTGGATGTCCTGTATTTTCATGAGCTGAAAGGGAAGAGGATCAAGCTAGATGCTTCTGGGAAGAAGGGAGTGTTTGTGGGCTACAACAAAACTTTGAAGGCCTATAGAGTCTATGTGCCTGGTCAAAGGGAAGTGGAGATATGCCACGATGTCAAATTTGACGAAGATGCTTCCCTAAGGAAAGAATTCAATCTTCCGAGATCTGAGGAAGATCATGAGGCGAGGCCTGGAAATCAAGAAGAACAAAAGGATGAGACGATGCCTGATGTTGAAGGACCGATGGACCTGATTGATCCACCTCCTTCAATGAGGAAGAGACCATCATGGCTCAGGGACACTCTCGAGGATTCCGAGGAACATATGGCCCCAAGGGGGACATTCCGTGAAATCAAGAATTCGAATAGATACCAAGGGTATCTAGCAGCCATGAGTACTATTGTACAATATGAGCCTAGATCTTTTGAGGAAGCCATAAAGAATCAAGTCTAGAAGGATGCTATGCATGAAGAGTATGAGTCCATAATGAAGAATGATGTCTGGGATGTGGTTCCAAGACCAGAGGACAAAGAAATTGTCACCTCGAAGTGGCTCTACAAGATCAAGCATGGATCTGATGGGAGTGCTGAAAAGTTCAAGGTAAGATTCGTTGCCCTTGGTTTCTCTCAAAATGAAGGCATACACTATGATGATATATTTTCACCTATGGCCTGATATACCACCATCGGATTTATCATAGCCCTTGTTGCTACGTAAGGATGGAATCTTCATCAGATGGATGTGAAGACCGCATTTCTGCATGGTGCGATAAAGGACGAGGTGTAAGTGGAGCAACCTCTAAGTTTTGAAGTCCACGACCAGGACACCCATGTCTATAGGTTGAAGAAAGCCCTTTATGGGTTGAAGCAAGCACCCAGAGCTTGGTACGAGAGGATAGATAGATACCTGATGAAGCTGGGCTTCACTCGTAGTAATGCTAATCCAAACCTTTACTTCAAGGTTGATAGAGAAAATCCGCTCATTCTGGTGTTGTATGTGGACGACCTCTTCCTAACAAGTGTTGACTCTCTCATTCATCAGTGAAAGAGGGAGCTCGCTGCTGAGTTCGAGATGAAGGACCTAGGACTAATGCATTACTTCCTAGGCCTGGAGATCTGGCAGAGACCTGGCGAGATTTTCCTTTCTCAAGGAAAATATATTGTGAAGCTTCTGGAAGGATTTGGAATGGTGGACTGTAAGTCTGTGTCGACACCGATGGAGCTTAACTTTAATAAGTTGAGTCGCAGCGCTGCTGGGCCCATGCTAGCAAATCCTACTGAGTATCTTCAACTCGTAGGGGGGCCTGATGTTCTTAGTGAACACCCATCCAAACGTATGTTTTGCAGTGAATACTTTGAGTCAACATATGGTTGAGCCTCATCGCATTCATTGGGTTGGTACCAAGAATCTGTTGAGATATCTTCGGGGCACGATAAGCCATGGGTTGAGATATAGTGCTGGGAGCGTGATACTCCATGGATATACCGATGCCGATTGGGCTGGCAGTGTGGTGGATCGTAAGAGAACATCGAGATGATGCTTCACATTTGGTTCTACTTCGATATCATGGATGAGCAGAACGCAGAAGTCAGTGGCTTTAAGCACCACGGAGGCCGAATACATTACAAAAAGTATGGCCTGTTGTGAAGCAGTTTGGTTATGAAAGCTCTTCAGTGAGTTGTTCCGGCATGTGATAGATACCACCATGATACTCTGTGATAACCATAGTGGGATTCGGTTGTCAGAGAATTATGTGTTCCATGATCGATCCAAGCATATTGATATTAGGTACCACTTTATCCAGGATATGGTATAGCGAGGCGTCGTAAGGCTCGATCATATAGGAACTGATGAGTAGGTCACAGATATTCTCACAAAGCCCTTGGGGAAGGTCAAGTTCCTAACCTTCTGTGAGAATCTTGGTATCGTGGAACGACCCTATGCTGAGGGTCCTATTGGAAAATTAGCTCTGGGAGCTCTGGGGGGCTTTAGGGATAGCTTCTCGAAGCTATAAGAAACCACAGGGCTAGGCTCGCCGAACCTTGTTGGTGTGCTTCTACTCCACCGTTATGTTTATTGAGTTGGTTCACCTCTCATGATCTATGCCCCATATGCATCCTACCCATTGGAGTCCCTGACTCATGGGAAGTACCTCTCATTTGGCTAGTGAGGTGGGAAAAGCTAGAGACTAGTAGCAAAGATTGATGGACGCATCATATATTTTCGTACTCTCTATCTAGGATGGCATAGTCCAACCACTTGATTTGGGATCAAGTCTAGTGAGGTTTCAGACCTTCAACTAACTTCGAGTCGGTAAAAATAATTTCGGGTTAGTATATGACTCTCTTGAGTCAAAGTGAGGTTTCGAACCTCCAACTGACTTTGGGTCAGGTAAACCAACTTCAGGTTGGTATGTAACTCTTTTGAGTTCTATAGAGGTTTCAGACCTCTGGGTTGAATCTGTTGGCTGGGAATGATGTCTTTGTGACTGACCCACTTCTGTTCTGAAATAAAGAAGCCAGCATAGCAAGTTACGGTGGGATGACGCACGATGTTTGGATTGCATAGGTGGATGGAGTTATCCATAGTTGAGAGGGAGTGTTAATTTTGTACAACTAGGTCAAAAATCCATGTTGTAATGCTCAAATGAAGATGCCAATATTTTTATTGGACTCCTCTTTAGGAGAGGTGCAAGATCGATCTAAAGATCATCTTAATTCGATGAGAAAAACATTTAATTTTGAATTTATTCAAATAATGTGTAGGTCGGCCTTAAGGTTTTGTGCCCTAGCAGTTGTGTCACACACCCTCATTGATGGATATATATTGGTCAATGTTGGAGGACATTTTCACTCATCTCATCCTCACACATTTATCTCTCCTCATCTGATTGGTTCGATGACCTTAGCGGCTCTTCCCTTCACATGTGGGAAATTTCAGCAAGCATCACATTTCTGTTTTTGGCCTAGGGTTTCTGCAGCAATGTTGACTAGCATTGACTTTGGTCAACGCAAGGTCAAATTGACCTGAAACTCTTCCAAAATTTTGATTTTATGAATCCCCATTTTTTGGCACTATTCCCAAGGCTGGATGTTGAATTTGACTTGGATGCGTTGACCTAGCTATTTTTGTGGTTTGCATTGATCGTTGACTGATAGCATTGACTTTTGGTTGAATTTTGGGTTGACCGTTTTGGTTGTCCTAGAGGGTTGTGTGACACTTCTCGTTGGCTGACCATATTGAGACTTTGTTGGTTGAAGCATCCTGCTGACCGTCGTAACGCACCAACACACTTATATATTTTGGCTTGTCTTCTGTTGATCTACTGGTGTGTTCTATCAACATTTTACTTTATTGTTTATGTGATTTCTAACTGATATTGGGATAAAAAGTAAAGTTGCATAAAGCATAGAACATCTACAAAAATTTACACATTCACCCATAATTATTTCGGGAAGCTTTCTCTATTCCATCGGTATTTATAATTCTTTACATGCTTTTGAGGATCTAAACTACCTCTGTACTTCAGGAATGGTTGCCAGCCTCTGGATTGTCGAAATCTAACCCTCAATGTTGTTGGAATTTCATCCCATTCCTTGAGATGGTTGTTATGGACTCCCCACCACCTCCTTGTTGTTTCTTGTAAGGCAACATTCATTAGTGGCACCTTATTCTCTTCAGGAAAAATGACATCAACCTTATTAATAAAATTATCGACTGAGTCCATACCATTGAAAGTAGGATATCCTCTTACCTCTGTGATGATCCAGTTGACTCCTCGGACTTCTGCGCATCATCTGGTGTTGACCTCATATCCTTTTTGCCGCCAATCATCCCACACATATTCTAATCCAACCTCTGAGCTCTAAATGTTGCGCCAACTTATTAACCCTTCTATTGTTGGGTTGATGTAATCTTCCCTCTTCCCTGCCATCAGTTAGTACAACTGGTCTAGTAGTCCTAGCTCTTCCCTATTATTCGTTGGTTCTATGAATCTTGGCCATTGATAAGGATCTAGTGAATGGAGTACTCTAACCCATTCTACTTCAAAAATCGTCATCTCTTTTTCCAAATCAATCACCGCATAATTCTAGAATGCCCAATTTATCCCAATAAGCATTGGATAGGGATCCTTGTCTCCCATTATATCTATTACTTCGAAATATGCATAAGTATTGACCCCTGCAATTTCAACCTCTACATCCTTTAGTCTCCTAACTGGAAGGATGTATTACTGGTTTGCCATACATAGTTGAATTGGTGAGAATTATATCTTGTGCCTTCCCAACGATTCCCCCATATTTCTTGGTAAAATATTGACATTTGAACCTAAATATAACATGGTATCCTTTATCTGGATTCCTCCAATTTGGGCATCAAACCTAAAACCCTTCCTTGGTCATATTTTATTCCTTCGAATACTTCTCGAATGCCTCTCTGGTAAATTAGCAGAGATTGCGCCACTTTGATATGTCCCCTGCTTGGTGGCTGACTTCAGACTCTCCTGCAACTACCCAAGCATTTGCTCATCATTCATGATGTGTAGGAATAATATCAACCATTATTCTATGGGTTGTGGCAGATTTGGGCCCTTCTCTTTCAAGGACATTAGTTTTACTCCTTGTGAATATTTACTTGGGTTTAACTTGATGAACATTTCCATTTCTTCTTTTTAATATTGGTTATGTTTCTTCGGATTGTATGATCAGACTGGTCTTATAATATTGGGTTGTTCTACTGCTCCTGCATCATCCCCAGACTTTTCCCCCCCTCGAATCACTATAGCTACATTTGAGAGAGGGGCACTTTTTGGCATTCTTAGTTCCACATTAATTAAATTTTCTCCTCTCTTTCAATTACACTCCTCCCATATTTTAATCAATTATGGATAGTCTTCTGTTGCATGCGTGTTGACTCTACATTGAGAACACCATGGACTTTTGGGTAGAGGACAATCTTGCGCAACATGACCTTCTTGGTCACAGTTGTAACATTTCAAAGGGCCTCGCCCTCGCATCCTGCCCCCCCTTGTTCCTCCTCCTCCTCCTACTTGAGGAGTTTCATTGACCTGATATATCGTTCAGTCCAGTCGGTTAGCCAATGCATCCAATTCCCTACATTGGTCAGTGTGATGAGTTGGTGAAGAAAAAATTTACAATATGTGTTGTTAGGGACATTTGAGTATTTCTGAAAAACAGGGAAAAAATGTGGGAGATGTCTATATATTCTATAAATCTCACTGTAATCAGTTGGTGCTGGATTATGTTGATTCAAAAAACCATGGAATTGTGTTTGGCCTTGATATATACCTTGCATTCATATATGTGCAACTCCCACAACAAGAGGGGTTCCATAGGGCCCCACTAGTCTCGGTGCACCCCTGAGCCCTGCAACCTTGGGCACTCTGTGACTAAATGACCTTAAACAAATAAATGAGTACACCATACATTTGGTCTTGCCAATCGCACTGGCTGCATGTCTTTCAAATTTTCTATCAAACTTGCAATATGATGTCGCAAGCCCAATATAGAGGGGTCCTGGATTTTTGTTCCTCCCCCATATTCATGCGGGTGTCCCTTCATAGCTTCAATACTTGTTTCATGTTCTAAAGCGTCTTGCAAAGTGTCAATATTTTGTTGGGTCAGTGATGTATGGGTAAGAGGAAATAATTCTTTGATAAACCAGTCACATTGGTGATTCGGGTCTATGGGATAACTTACTTTTCCAATTGCATATTTAAATCTACGCATCAAATCCCAATATGTCTCCCCTTCCTACTATTTAATTTCCCATAATTCAGAAAACCCCTACTGGTTCATTTGCGGAAGTTTGAACTCCTGCACAAATTCTTTGTTAACATCATCTATTGTTGGGTTATGGTGTAGCTCTGACCATATTATGAACCATATCAAGGATCTCTCCTTGAGAGTGGTTTGAAACTAAATTAATTTTTCAATATCTTGCATTTTTCGGGCCCTCCATATGGATTCGCATAAATACCAATGTTGTTCCACGTGGTCATTTCCTTTTCCAGAGAAATCAGGATATTTGGTGAATGATCCTGCCATATCTATCTGAGCTTGAGGAAGAATCACAAATCCTTGTGATCTGAGATGTAATGATCCTTGGGGGATCTTACCAATATTACTACTTCCACTGCCACTAGTAATAGATTTATATGCGGTATGCACACTATGAACTTTAATAACTTTAATTAACTTCAAAAAGAACTTATCAGGGTTGTGATAAAGTACTAGGGAAAGGTTGGGAGAGATGCTACCTAACACGGGGAGAACGTATTGCCTTTTGACTTGGACACATTGTTTTCTGTAAATAAACTTCTTAATGAGAAATGCATGCCATCATTTAGGTCTTCTTTTGAACTTGTGCCTTCTATTCTATTTGACATTTATACTTTTGTGGATCAGGATGGGCCCCTTTTATCCTCTTGCTTTTCGACCACTACGATAGAACCTTCTTTCCTCGCCAATCACACTGTTATTTATTCTCCTATTGGACTTCACAACACCACTCCTTCTTGGTGTAAATCCTTCTGTTTCTTATTGATTTCCTGCATTTCCCTTTCCCTCCATATCTCCGCCATTTATGCTCTTCGTTTTGCTCTCATATCCCTAGATTTCTTGAAGTCATCTGCTTCAATTTCTTCAATCCCTTCATAGTTCCTCGTTCTGTAGCATCCATCCCTCTAGATCCTCCCCCAAGTACTAGGTTTTTAGGCTTCCATGTTGGGGTTCTGTAATACCAAAAAACTTTCTTTTTCCATTAGAACCTTCATCCAAAAGCCTTTCCCACAACCCTGATTTGAATATGTCCTCAGCCTTAGAAAAATAATAGTGATTTTCTACAACAAACTCAATAATATATCCTTCTAATGTAGTTTTCACCTATAAATTTATAGCTTGGGTCATATCGGTGTCAATCGATGTAGTTTCATCAAGTCTTCATGAGTCCAAGCATGGCAGGATCTATTTTGTTCACCGTATTTCCCTTTTATCTACAGTCTCCGCAACCAGTTGTAGAGCTCTTATGTAAATTTACACCAAAATATATCATACTGGTCACTAGTTGATTATGCATACAAGACATAATCCTTCAAATTTCCTTCTCCTTGTCATCGGAGCTGAGCTTGTTGTGAAATTAATCAATCTATGTGGTCATAACACCAACCTTGTAATTATTTTTTCAAAATCCTTGATACCATATTCCAATCCCGTTTTATAATTTAGGTCTTGGCAACAGAACCATTTGTTGTATAAAAATAGTAACCGGTTTATGACCCAAGTTCAGGCATATGGGCCAACAAGGTTGTGCTGTAGTCTAGGACAAAGCCGAAATTTTCACCTTACCCAAGACTGGGCAAGGAGTCTCACCCTAGGCATTCCAAAAACTTTGTTAGATGCGAGGATTAGGATTTAGTACCAAGAGAGCAACCATAATGATCAGCAGAACCTTAACACATTCTCAACACTACCATGCAGATGTCCATCCGCAACAGGATATGTATATTGTTAAGAAAAGAGTACTGAAAGACCCATATAATTAAAGAAAAACTAAACAACCATATAATCATAACATAATGAGTAACTATTCAATCACAACACATGAGTCCCAAAATGTCCTCTTTTCATTAACTTCTTTAGATAGTATTACATTAGGCACAATAGTCATTTTACATAGTATTTCCCAAAGATTGAACAATACATGATTACATAACAGAATCATTACAGAGTGGTCTTGGTGATGCCCGGGCTAACTCTCTTGTCCCACGTTCTTCAATCTCTATGCATAAAACAACAACGCACTCTAAGGTTGTGCCCAAATGAATTTAAATCTGATCACACACTAACAATCTGTGGAAGTTCATCTCTTATTACACCTATGGTTGTGAAACCACACAATACAACCAATTGAAATTCATATGAACCCGGATATAAGCTTCCTTACAGATATATGTTTTCACTGCTTCATACCAACCATAATATATGCATCAACACATGTATACAGGGCCTCAAGGCATCTATTAAGCAATATTAATAACCCTTAGGCTTTGGATTAACTCTGCTCTAAACACAATACAACCGACCCTCATAACTTCGATACGAATGCAGCTCTTATACACGCACCCTTCATTAAAAACTACAATATATCAGCATGCATTACAGCATCTCAACATATATTATAGTCACCACCAAATGTAAAACATCGCAACCAAGTCTTAACTTTAGAATTGAAGCAACGCTAATGTCTATTCCCAGACCTTAGGATTACACCATAATACTCAACATAATACTTCGGGTCCCACAAGCCACATACGTTGGTTATGTATCGAGCAGATCCAACGATCCGTAGGGCGTCGCACCTCAACTATTGATCAAACGGGCGTGGATGGATCTCGAGAGGACTTAAAGACCGGACGTTAGTGCGGGATGTAAACGGTTTTGGCAACCCGCCTCATGCCACGCGTCCTCCAACGAATGTGATCGCGTTGATTTCATAAAAACCACCTTTCTGCTTTTGAATCACGCGATAGCCATAAGTTGTTTGAGTTACTTTTCACAATTCCCTACTGTCTACACCATAAACCGACTGTCGCTACCATCAATTCAGTTTTACAAGCTGGCTTTTAAGACAAACTCCAATCCTTCAGCTAACGCCTTTGCTCCAGGTCATTGACCCTTGCAGTGGTCGATGACTGCGCCATTCCCAGTTCTTAACTCACGAAATGTTATATTAATACAACATCAAATTTCCCAATCGTGTATAAAATCACACATTAACCCCCTTACACAGGGAGGTGCGAATGTCAGTCGGAATTCTGGAAAGATTCAACCCTCTTCACTATAGTGGAATCGTATTCAATTGTTCAATGATCAGTAATTTTTGTAGGTGGGTTTTTTTATATGTATCAATATCGATTTTCCCAATCGATATTCCTCAAAACTACGCTACACAGGTTCGCGGATCTACCTCTTTGTACAGGGGTTTACATTAACTCATTCGCGCTTCCAAAACTAAATTAAGCACTCCATACAGGCATGATCTAATCACAGAGTTCATGTTTGTCACGGGAATTCAAACAATATTTATCAAGAGCACATACATGTCTACTTAATTATTCTTCATGCAGAATGCAATCAACAACACATATAATTTCACACAGGACTTGGGACAATTCTTCATTAATCTATACAAATATCAACAATTACAAAGACATCCACTTAAAAATTCTTAACTGGCCAGATTTGCAATTTGATGGCCTTCTACAACCTATTATGCACTATTCCTCGAAAGACTCCTCCCTCTCTACTACAGATGCTTTACATTTTATGCTCAAGGATGACCTGAATCGATTCAGGTCTTCAAATAGCTCATCGACTCTTGACATTCCCAATTCCCAAATTTAGACTCAATAACTGCAATTAATCCTAAATCTACTCATAACTCCAGGCTGACTCTTCCTATTCCTAACAAAATCAATTCTCTCATGTTCTCAATGACTTCGAGAGCAATTATAATTTCTTGCAAAATTTATTCAAAGTACATAATAATTACATGAGGATTTAAAAGTGTAAGACCCCCTATGTCTACCTAGGTATAAGGTATTTTGATTGTGTCTAATGCCCCTGCATCACTTGGTCACTCTACAAAAACATTCCAATGTTCTCCCCCTGCCTTTCTTTTCCCTTCTTTCCTTATCTCATCCTTCCCACCTAAACTGCCAGTTTCTCCCACCTCTTTCCTTGCTCCTCTATCTCTGTTGCTCAACTGTCTTCTACTCTTTCCCACTCGGATGTATTTATATTTATCCCACCGGTCTTCCCTAAATCCTAATTCTATTCCAGTTCATTCTCCGTATTTTCCACAACTCCCCAATGACTGTTCTGCAACCTATCATCATTCTATTCGTTCCAAAATTTCCTTAACTTTTCAAAAGGAAGGCCACAACATGACCCCAGGAATTTGGAGGTCCAAATTACTCATTTATACACACACTTTGTGTACATATTACTCTACAGGTCATATATGCATATATTAACATAGGGGTATGATACTTATCTATAAAATCATCAAGAAGTTATAATTCCCTCTCATAGTAGTTGTCATAACATTTATTAGATCATTCATTCAATATGCACTCATTAACCAATCAAAACATGTTAATATCCATAACTAGAATCAGTCATAAAACCATTCTTATAACCAACATATAACCAGAATAATAACAATGATATAACTATTGAAAAGTGTAACTAGGTCGGTCTTCATGTTGACTATGTAATTATGTATATATGTAAAGAAGATGTCAAAGATAATGAAATGTATTCTTGGTGTACTTGCTTCATGGGTTTCATGAGAAATATTTTATTATTATGTAGGTAGACTTCTTCTTGATGTCTACTAGGCTTGAGTCTTCTAAGTATAGAAGTATAATTAAGTGTCATGTAATTATGCTCCAAGACCTTGTCATGATAGCATGAAGAAATGTCTCCTACATGAGGATCAAAGTCACACTCTCAACGCTGGTATAAAAGTCCTCAATGTCAGCCTATGAACATAATTTAAAGTTGGCCTACATGATGGTGAATGGTCGGCCTAAAACAAAAGGATATATCAGTATATATACCCAGAACTGTGATTCATTTGAGACACAGATGTGTGTGGATTTCTCTGAGGTTGTTACAGGGTTAAAGGTGCGGATTTGGACAATGATACCAGACAACCTAAGGTAGGTTGTGAATGATCTAAGGCTGATTACGGATAGCCTAAAGAAGATACCGTATATCTCCGAAATAAAAATGCATACAAAGGGAGACTACAATACGAATAAGAAAGAAGGTAACGCTGCATTGTGGACACATGGCAATTTACAAGTGCAGTTGAAAGTGCGGATTAGACTGTTAGAAGTGTGAAGCAATCTTAAGGGTAAGAAATGCAGAAATGTTTTGGATAAGACTGAACCTTATACATAAGAGATTGTGGTTAGTTTTTATGCATATCAACTCAAGCATCTAAGTGCGGATATACCTCACACTATGGGTATCCACTACAGGAGATATTGCAGACATATATTATGGACATATATTAGATCACAGCATGGACATATACCAGACCTTATTGCAAACAAAATGAAGTTATATCAGTATGGATATGTATACAAAAAAGTGTAGGAAAGATAGTATATAAGAGTAGCATATGATTGCGAACAAGTGCAGGGAAGACTTAAGAAAGTTATTGCAAGGACAAGTAACTGAAATATATTGTTAAATGCTGTGACAACAATATAGAATTAGCAGAAGTCGAGGAGAAGAAGCAGTTAGTGTGAGGAAGGTAAATCTATGATTTACCTTCTTACTATTCAAGAAATTCATCTACAAAGCATATACAAGGTGAAATTCAAGGTCTTAGAAGCTTATCCAGGTCTAAGGTCTAAGTGTTGGTCATGGTACTTGTCTTTTGAAGATCCATAAGAAGAATTATTTGTGGGTTTTTTCTCTCCAAGAGGGAGAAGTTTTTCCCTGGCCTTAGAAGCCTAATTTGTGTCTCGTTTACTTTGATAATTGACTTGATGAAATATAAACTAAGCTAAAGAAGAGAAGACATAATTAAGCTCACAAGTAATTATCAAGAAGAGGATTTGTATTAACCTACAACCCTTCAAATTCTCAACAATAAAAACCATCAAAGCCACATCATAACAAGTACATTTACTCATAGAATACAAGAGGAAATCAATCTTATTAACATATGCAAAATCCAACCAAGTCAGGGACTTCCACGTACCACCCGACCACAGATTGGGATGAACCAAATATCTCTTTTATTCAATCACCCCAACACCATATTCCAAGATTGAATGTGGGATTTCATGGAATAAATAAATCAAAACCAAACCAGGGCTTCCAGAGGCCAAACCACATCAAGCCTCAACCAGTGATTCCACCTCACGGTCAGACATAACTAAAATCAATAGATCGATCTCTTCCCAAGTTTTCCAGGGCTCTAGAGCATTTGTTCCAACCCAACTCCAAGACTGGTAACTCAACCCATAGCTTCTACAGGGCTCTAGAGTGTTTGAACAACCAAGGCTCCGGGACTAGTAACTCAACCCACTAAGGGCTCCATAGTGTTTGTCTAATCAAGGCTTCTAGGACTAGTAACTCAACCAAAGTTGTTCTAGGGCTTCCAAAGCGTTTGTCCAACCAAGGCTCCAGGAAATAATAGCTCAACCCACAACCATAAGGAACATGTGAACCAATCAAAAAACAAATAGGAGAACCCATAACACCATGGCTATCCAAGAAATGGAAAGGCCAGGAAACACCACTATCAATCGAGGAAATTCTCCATGCCAATGACAAATCATAACCAAATAACCATATGCATACACCATTCATGCCAAAACTAGCAAGTAAATCATACATGTGACTTAGTACTTACAAGTAAATCCAGTTGTAGTTGTTGATCCCATTTTCCCCTTGCGCTTTCTTGCTTTCCTTTGATTTCTTTCTCCAAATCCAATATGATCCAAGAATGCTCCAAGATTTCTCTAAGTGTGCAGGAGTGTGAGAGAGAGAGAGAATACAAGAGAGCTCCAAGCTAAAACTGACAAAAATCCATGAAATGATCCTCATAATCCTTTTTATCATTGAGGCCTCTATTTTGTTCATTTTCCTCTATTTTTCCTTCATTTTTCCTCACATGCAAATCTATGACCTTTCATCTCCCTTTTCTCCTATTTTTATTTATTTCATAATTAAAATTCCAATAAATGTCTCTTTGACTTTTCCAACTTACATAGCCATTAATTAATAACCAATAATCCCCATTACTATGTTTTTTCCCAACATTCAGCTTGGAATACATGTCCCATGACCTTGGTCTTATTTTTATAACTTATTTATGTTGATTTTATGGAAATATTGCAGAGGGGGGTATAAAAGAAAAACTATCTTTTCTAATTAGAGCATTAGTTAATTCTAATTGATATCTGTTTGTACAATGATAGCATCAAACAAGAGGAACACAAATGTGCACAGTTTTTGAGTTGGAAACCCACTCCGGGGCAAAAACCACCTAATGCTTTTCTAATAATTCTTTAATATTCAACTCCAATTGAAAATAAAGCTCCAACTTCCTAGAATCTAGAAAAGCATTCTTCTCCAGCTCCCACCGGATGGATGCTCCAACGCCCGAGATTCTTCAGTAGTCAACTGAATGGATGCCCCAACACCCAATGAGCTACAACTCACCCTAGCACCACCCTACCACCCTATAGAAGAATAAAAGAAGAATGGACTCCCGTACCAGGGAAAATGGTCCACTTTATAATGATATAGAATGATGTAGAAGAAGAATATATACTAGACCATAACCCCAACTTTGATTCAACCATCTAATGATGATCCTAGACCTCCCAACATTGCCTCTTCAACCCTTGGCAGATAAACACTAGTACAATTTGTACAATAATGTATTTACAATGACTAAGTACAATGATACCTTTACAATGATTGTATGCAGTGCTGCCCACTTGAAGACTTCATATGATGAACTCCTTGCTGCTGTTATGCACCTTGGTTGCTGCTCTTGTCATGTTACCCTCTACTTCACCTTGCTTTGCTTTTCTACCATAGAAAGTCTGGTCCTTTGCAACCCTTGACAACACATGATCTAGCCTTTTCTTGCCTTCTAGGAGCTCGATATTGATTTACTGTGTATCTATGTTATTTAAGATCCTCAATATTTGATTTTGGGTCCTGCAGTAGTCCTCCAAGTTTTATTTCCAATGCCATAGGTTTGACCCTATTTGGATTCTTTAAGAGAGAGTTGTACCCAATCTCTCACAATGCCCTAATTATGGACTGTTTTAGTAGAGCACACTTGTATGGCGTGCCATGTGTCTCTGTTTCCTCATTTGGCTTTGAAATTGATAGAAAAAAAAGAACAGATTGTGTAATATCTGGCACATTTTATGGAATTCCAATCCGATACTCAGAGAGAGAGTTATGACGAATTTACCAAGGTCACTTCTTTGAGATGAATGTCAGGAGCCTGCAAAAACCCTTACTTCCACAGATCATATCTCCAAAAATGTTGCGTAAAATGATCTGAAATTTTTACTGCAGCTTCCTCATGATTTTGGCTTCGCCTCATAAAAATTTCAGCTTCTGATCCTTCGTAGAAAAAAATTTAGAGCGAAAATTCCACAATGACCTGTTTCAGTTGGAAAAATCCCTTGCCTAAGGAGGAAATGAAGATCACAATATATATGAATGCTTAAGTTGAGAGGGGCTTCAAAAAGTGGACGTGGGAGGGATTTTAGGAGCTTAAAAAATATTAATTATGACTTTTCAATGACCCATGCCCCAACCCCATGGGGTTTTAGCCCACTAACTGGGGTTACAAACTTCAAACATGAATATCTCTCAAACCGTGAAGAATTACATGGCGTGCCATATATCAATGGAAACATCTCGACAAGTAGAAAAAAAAAATCATTATTGACCGAGAATATATTAATTTGGTAGGTCAAAATTCCCATGCAATATTGGGTTAGCCCCTAGTGCTGCTTGGGTTGACATCAATGGCAACCGCTGATCAACATTTTTAACCGTGGTTGCTACATAACCCTCCCCCTTGGGGGAACACCATCCTTGGTGTTCAATGATACTTATAAACTAGAAAAACACATGCTGGCCATGGAGCTTTATAACACAACTTGATGCAACATTTACATAATGTCATATTTCTGAAAACAAAACCAACATATCATGAACACCATACCCCTTATTGGAGCTTTATAACTGAACTCAATGTGGTATTACATATATATGCATATACATAGACATGAACAAAACACAAAATCAAAACATATACCAAAATACAACCACTCAACCAGCCAATAGAGAAGGATACATATTCAGCATCTGATCAACCATCTCCCATGTATCTTCATCATGCCTAAAGTGCTTCCATTGCACTTTAACTTGCTCGATTTCTTGATTCTGGAGCATGAGCATCTTTCGTTGCAAAATGCACTGGGGTTTCGGTTGGGTTTCTCCTTCTGGATCCACCTGAAATACATTCAATCACATGATCAACATCTTTCACATACTTATTAAGAAATGAAACATGAAAAACATCATGGACTTTCACTATCAGAGGTAGTCCAAATCGATAGGCTATTGGTCCAATCCATTCTAGAATATCGAAAGTCCCACAATATCAAGGTTCCAACTTGGCACATGATTTAATCCTCAAGGATAACTTCTTGGGATTGATTCACACGTATACATGTTCCCCCACTTGAAACTCCTTAGGTTCCCAATGTTGATCTGCAAAAATCATCTACTTTTCCTGTGCTACCTTTAGATTCTTCTTGATAACCTTAATTTCCTATTCCATATTAGCCAACATGTCTGGTCCAATCAATAGCCTGTTAACTAGATCGATCCAACTGATAGGAGTATTACAACTCTGCCCATACAGTGCCTCAAACATACTCATCCTTAGTGACTCCTAATACCCATTGTTCTAAGGAAACTCCACTAGTGGAAGATAATCTTCCCACTTCCACTACTATGCATGACGTACATCTTGAACATGTCCTCTAAGATCCTATTGACCCTCTCCATCTGTCCATTTGTATGCAGATGATAAGATGTACTAAAGGCCAACTCTATACCCAAACATACAAATAAATATTTCCAGAACCTAGAATTGAACTTAGCATCTTTGTCGGATGCAATATTCTTTGAAACAACATGCAACCTCAATATATATATGATGAATACCTAAGCTACCTCACTAGCTGAATTCATAGACTTTACTGGAATGAAGTGAGCTACCTTTTTCAACCTATCAACCACCACCATAATATAATCAATCTATCTAGATGTCCTCAAAAAACCTGTAATGAAGTCCATGGAGATGACCTCCAATTTCCACTCTGGAATCATAATCATCTGTAAAAAACCACCTGAATGCTTACACTCTTCTTTTACCTGCTAAAAATCCAAATATCTCGCCACAAAATTTGGCACCTTTTTCTTCAATTTCAACCAATGGTATAACTTCTTAACCAATGTTAATGTCTTTTGATATCCTGGGTTACCTAAATACAACTTGACATGAAATTCCCTCAAGATAATATTCTCGAGTTCATTGTTTTTCAGCACATAGATCATGCCCCTAAATTTGATCAAACCGAAGATATTCCACATCATGTTCACCTATACCCTTCTGTTGTAACCTGTGCTTAAGCTGCTAATACATGTCATCCTATTTTCTTTCCTACAAGATACAATCCCGTAAATTTGTCCCATATGAACTCATAGTTTCTATGTGACTTACATGTAATCTTCTATTAAGAACATCTCCAACCATGTTCTCTTTACCCTTAATACATTTGATATCAAAGTCAAATTCGTTGATTGTAGCCAACCACCTAGATTTTCTGGCATTCAAATTATGTTGGTCAAATAAATATCTCAATACACTATGATCACTCATCATGATGAACCTCCTTCCAAGAAGATAGTGTCTCCACATATTCAATGCATGAATGATCACTTCCAACTCAAGATCATGTGGCATATAGTTCTCCTCATGCTCATTCAATTTCCTTGAATCATAGCATACTACGTGTCCTTCATGCATCAAAACTCCACCAATTCCTCTCTTGCAAGAATATCTACATACCAAAAACTATTTATCTGGATCTGCAATCTTTAGAACTGGACCATTTGTAATAAATTGTTTCAACTATTCAAAACTTGTTGCACATTACTATGTCCACTCATTTTTTTTTCCTTTTCTCTACAATGCTATAATAGGATAGGAAATTCGTGATAAGTTTCTGATGAACCACCTGTAATAACCTACTAACCCCATGAATGATTTGACCTCGTCCACATTCTTAAGATTTTCCCATTCCATGATAACTCTCATCTTTTCTGGATCCATTGTTATACCTTCCTTGGAAACTACATGCCCTAAATAATGGACCTTGGTATAAAAGAAGTTGCATTTACTAAGCTTGATATACAACTGATTCTCTTTGATCAGTCTTAATACTCCTACCAAGTGTTCGACATGCTCTTCCTTATTATTAGATTATATCAATATATCATCAATGAATACAATCACAAACTTGTCCAAATAAGGACACAACACTCTATTCATCAAGCACATTAAAGTAGTTGGATAATTATTCAAACCAACAGGAAATACAACAAACTCATAATGCCTATAAATGGTTCAAAAAGCAGTGTTTTAGATGTCCTCTTCTTTGATGCGTACTTGATGATATACTGATCTCAGATCAATTTTCGAGAACACTACGGCTCCCTTCAACTGTTCAAAAAAATCATCAATCCTAGAAAACATATACCTATTCTTAATCATCACCTTCTTTAGTTTCCTGTAATCAATACATAACCTGAGAGTACCATCCTTCTTCTTCAGAAACAATATTGGTGCACCCCAAGGCTACAGACTTGGTATAATGCATCCCTTGTCAAGAATTTCCTTTAATTAAAACTTCAATTCCACTAACTCTGGAATGATCATCCTGTATGGTGCCTTTGATGTTGGTGCTGCTCCTAGTACCAACTCAATAGAAAATTCCACTTGCCTATGAGGCAAAAATCTGAAATCTCTGCTGGAAACACATCTTGAAACTATTATAAAATTATATACCTCTTCAATACCTCAAAATCCTTGACATCCTTAACTTTATCACTCGAAATATGAACTGTAAATAATACACACCCTTTCCTGTGACTATGCTTTGCCTGCATAGCTGTGACCATTCTAACTGATGTAGCCTTCTTCTTACCACTAAAGATTCTCTATTCTCCATTTTCATCCAAGCACTCAAGTTCATTTTCATAAAAATCCACCTTAGTCCTGTGAATATACAACCAATAGATACACAAAAACATTTTTTATGATCCCAACAAAAGCACATTTAAATGCGCTGATGTAGACAGGCCATTCAACTCAAATGCACAAGCTCTTACCTAATGATGAAATCTCTTCTTAGTACATGTAGCCAACTATACTAACCAAGAATCTGCATGCACTTCTTTATTCAAACCACACTTATCAATCAGGTCAGGTTTAACATAACTATAATTATATCCAGGGTCAATCAAAATAGAAACAACTTGATCATAAATATTGCCATCCATCTCGATAATGGATACTTGGTGATCTATCTGCTTGTTATCCAATGATACATAGATCTGAGAAATTATCTTCCCAACATCCCCAATTTTCTGTGCCTCCTAAGAATTGTAGATCTGCGGTCTACTACCACGATGTTGTGGGAAATATCTCCTATGATGGCCCTTGCACAAGTTCATCACTGTATAGACTTCCTTCCATCACCCTTGTTTTGCTCCTCAGACTAAAATCCATGTCCTCTATCAGTTGCATTGAACTTCTTGTGTGGCACTGTATTCTCTTTATTACCTGTATCATGTATTTTGCTTCACTTCTTATCCCATTTTCCATTAGTATTGTAATTACCTTTCTAATCTCGTTTAGATTCAGACGCATTCTTCGATTTTTCATAATAATGATTCAACTTTCTGATGGATTCCTCCAATGATTAAGGCTCATCAAACTTGATCTTGTCCTTGAATGCTATCAACAACCCACTGATGAATCTTTGAATCTTTCCTTTCTCCTCCTTCAGAGAAGGCATATACCTCAACAACTCCAAGAACATACTAGTATACTTCTCATTAGTCATATATCCCATATTCAACTCATAAAAATCCTTTTCCCTGTCATCATAGTATCTCTTAGATAGATAATTCTTCTTAAAAGGTCGCTTGAACTCACTCCAAGTCAACTGATCTTCCTGAATATCTCTTACATTCTTTACATATTCCCACCATATTTCTGCTTTTCCTTTATTAAAGAATGAAATTAGCTATCATGGCTTTCATATTCTCTGTGTAATCATGTAATCAAATGAACTTGTTCATCCCAAGTAACCACGCTTCTGCATCTTGTGACTTATTCATTTATCCATCAAATATGGGAAGGTTTGCTTTCTTGAATTCCTTTGGAAATAATTGCATCGCATTCCTCATATACAGATGGTGACGGTGATGGCGATGTTGTCTCTCTGATCCAGAACTAGAATAGAACCCACGGTAATTATCCCTCATGTCAAGTGTATCCATGAACCTATCATCTATGACCGTGTCATCCCTGTCAAACTTTTATCCTGATTGAGACCTACTTACATATGCCCCATTTTTTCTCTCCTCATGTCCGTGACTGATCCTAAGCGGTCCATGTCTCTCCAAGTTTGATAAACTCTGAAGGATAACTGCATTAACCTCTGCTTATTTATCCTACGCCCTAGAAAGTATCTCTTATGACTGAATTATTTTGTCATTTTCCACCTTACAAATCCTTATCTTTGCTTTCAATGTATGTTATGTGAGGGGAGTACTCTTCACCATGTTTCTCATATGATCTGTAGGAAGAATAAAATGAACCATAGTCTACCGTCTTGCTTGTCATCTTTGATACTCTACTTGCAAACATACCATGTCAGTTAACCAAATATAAACAAAACCACACGTACCTCAGTGAATTTCAGGGGAGGCTATCTCGTCTATACCAAATAATATGAATTAGCATAACATATATATATGTAAACATACCTAACATACCAACATCATCAACCTATACATGAGGACACAACTGCAACAATGACCAATACTATACATACATGACAAGCACATATACAACATGCATGAATGCATGAAAAATAAATTCCACCCATCCAATCCAAGTGGTGAAATTAGGAGCTCTAATACCACTCTGTAACACCTCCTCCCACATTTACCCAAATTCACAAGCTCGCCAGGGTAAACATGAGATGAGAGTTGCTATGCAAGATATGATTTCCAAGATGTACTTATGACAAATGGGGTCCACATGTCCAAAACTAACTGCAAACACCTAGTGACACACGATCACACTGTTATCATCCTAACTTGACCCAAAACTATTATTTTCAGTTTTGTTTCCTTAAATTTAACACGAATTTCTATTTTTGGCAGTTTTTCAGGTTCTAAACTTTCAAGGTTGCTCTATTTTCCTCCTCCTTTTGGATATCTTTGAAACGAGGTATTATGATATTGAAACAGAGATCATATTCCAAAGTTATGACCTTGGGAAGTTGGAGGTCCAAATTACTCATTTATACAAACAATTTGTGTACATGGTACTCTGCATGTCATAAATTCATATTTGAACACAGGGGTCTGATACTTATCTGAAAATCATCAAGAAGGTATAGTTCCCTCTCATAATAACTTCCATAACTTTATTAGATCATGCATTCAATAGCCAATCATTTACCAATCAAAACATGATAGGATCCATCACTAGAATCTGTCATGAAACCATGCTTATAGATAACATATAACTAGAATAATAACAATGACAAAACAACCATCAAGGCCACATCATAACAAGTACATTTACTCATAGAATACAAGAGGAAATAGCTCTTATTAACATATGAAAAATACAACCAAGTCAGGGACTTCCACGTATCACTCAACCATAGCTTGGGCTGAACCAAATATCTCTTTTATAAGCCAATCAACCAGGGAAAAATATTTTCCAATTTCCATATTTCTAAAAATTATTTCACCCAAATTTTATATTATAAAATGATCTTACCTTAAAAATCGCCAATATTATATATTGTCTAATATAAAATAATTATAAATCTAAACATTTTTACAAAATTATCCTAATTGTTTTTTAAAATTTGGATATTTGGGAATAGTAATATTCGCCAAGGTTGTTGAACTTTAATATAAGCTTCCATCCTTAAAATTTTCTCTGCAATCACCCCCGCGCCATATTCCAAGCATGAATGTGGGATATCATGGAATAAACCAAGCAAAACCAAACCAAGTCTTCCAGAGGCCAAACTACCTCAAACCTCAACCAATAATTCCATCTCATGGTGTGAAATCACTAACATCAATAGATTGGTTTCTACCCAAGGTTTCCAGGGCTCCAGAGCATTTTTTCCAATCTGGATCTAGTACTAGTAACTCAACCCACAACTTCCATAGGGCTAAAGATAATTTGTCCAACCAAGTCTTCAGGACTAGTAACTCAACTCACCAAGGGCTCTAGAGCGTTTTTCCAACCAAGGATTCTAGGACTAGTAACTCAACCCAAGCTATTCTAGGGCTTCCAGATCATTTTTCCAACCAAGGCTCCATGAACTAACAACCTAACCCACAACCATAAGGAACATGAGCACCAATAAGAAAAAAAATGGGAAAACCAACAACACCATGACTATCCAAGAAATTGAAAGGCTCGGAAAAACCATTGCTAGTCGAGGAAATCCTCCATGCCAATGACATATCATAACTAAATAACCACATGCATACACCATGCATGCAAAAAATAGCAAGTAAATCATACATTCAACTTGGTACTTACAAATCAATCCAGATATAGATGCTAATCACGTTGTCCCCTTGCGCTTTCATGCTTTCCTTTGCCTTGTTTCTCCAAATCCCATGTGCTCCAAAAATGCTCCAATATTTCTCTAAGTGTGAAAAAGTGAGAGAGAGAGAGAGAGAGACTAGAAGAGAGCTCCAAGATAAAACTGACAAAAATCCATGAAATGATCCTCGTAAGCCTTTTTATCATCAAGGCCTCTATTTTATTCAATTTTCTCTATTTTTCCTTCAATTTTCCTCACATGCAAATTTGTGACCTTTCATCTCCCTTTTCTCCTATTTTCCATTATTTCATAAATAAATTTCCAATAAATGCCTATTTTCCTTTTCCAAATCCTTTTCCAACTTCCATAGACATTAATTTATCACCATTGATCCCCATTACTATGTTTTTTTCCAACATTCATCTTGGAATATGTGTCCCATGAACTTGGTCTTATTTTTTCCTTTATTTACTTTATTACATGGATTTTTAACCAAGGATATTACAACATTATTCTTCATGTGAGGGACCTCCTGATATGTCATTTCCTTAAATTTCTTTCTGTAAATTTGACCAAGGGTGTTGGATTGTAGGACACGATTTGATCTCCAAGCAATATTAAATCCAACTAGTAATGTAGGAGCCCATTTTCAACCTCTACCAAATGGAGAAATTGTCATTGTTGTATAAGAATGTCCATGGTTTCTAAAACCTAAGCTACAAAATCATTAATTCACACTTGGATATACCACACCATGTTTAATATCGCTTGTTCAATATCGCTTCAATTAGTTCTTCATGGCATTGGAGAGTTCGCTTTATTTTTTGAATATCACGATGAGACATTGACATGAAAAGAGGGTTGTTTGATGATAGAGGATGGGCCCTCTCCATTATGGAGGATATGCACCATTTGAAGGACAACCCATGGGTGATAAATAAATGCCAAAAAATTTCAAATACGTCATAATTACCATCATATCATGACTCCCCATCCCAATTTTGACTACCACTTCTTCACCTTCATTGTGTAATGGTGAACCTGGTGCATAACTGATCCTTCACCATAAAAAATATTTCATCGGACTCCTGCTAATTATCTGCTCTCTCTCTCTCTCTCTCTCTCTCTCTCTCTCTCTCTCTCTCTCTCTATCCACCTGGACGTAGTCCATGTTGGGTATAGAGTGAAAACCGCCTTAAATTATATGAAATATTGAGCTTAGTTTCGAATCTTCAGAAGAGGTATCATCATGAATGTGATTGATTGTGTTTTTCAAATCACAAATTATGATAAATTTTCGAACACTAAAGGAGTTGGCTAAGTTGATCCCTTAAATGAGAGCATATGCTTATGCTTGAGTATTGATGACCAAGTTGATACTCCAAGCATACAAAAATATTGTCGTTCCTCTAGGGCTAGTAAGGATGCCTCCCACACTAGACACCCTTGGATTTCATTTCAAAGCCCCATAAAAATATAGAATATGAATCTTTTTACCTTTCACCTAATGGCTAAATTCAAATTGAGTGAATTGAACTTACTATTTAGATATAATTTTTAGGATGAGGAATAACTCCACACTTGGAATTTCTTGCATTAACATGAATTGACATCTAATACAATGGAAACTACATTTGGTTTCATCTTCCATTGTCTATGTGACTCTTCCTATCCACCTACAACTCTTCATATTTTGGTTATCTACAATTACTTACAGATACAAAATATCAAAGGTGTAATGACCCCGGTCATTTCACACTTGTGTAGACATTGTAACTATTTCCCTCGTCATCTTACACTTTTGTAGATATTGTGAATGTTTTCCTAGTCATTTTGCACATGGCATAAATAGTGTAACTCTACACACATACATACACACACACCATTTATTCCAATACAAAATGACCAAAGGAGAGTATAAATATTTAGATTATAAGTAATATTTACACCCCCATATATATATATATATATATATATATATATATATATATATATATATATATATATATATATATATATATATATATATATATTTTAATAATAAATATTGCCTTAGTCATTTTTCACTCTTGTAGATATGGTGAATGTTTCTTTGGTTATTTTGTATTGGCATAAATAGTGTGTGTGTGTGTCTATATATATATATATATATTTAGACAAAAGGGAAAAGGGAAAACAAGGACAATTTATTCTATGGTTGAGAATTTTTTTTCCTTTCCTAGACATGTTTTGTTTGTTGACAAATGGCAAGAAAGGGGGAAAAAGGATAGGTGGCACTGGGTTGATTGGCCTGCAAGACTAGGCTAGCATACACAAAACCAACTAGTGATGATAGGGCCAATCAACACAAAAATTATGGAGATAGAGGACAGGTGGGACATTTTTGGTTGGTCCAAAAGTTTTGGGCCAGATTGGACATTAAATAACAATAGACAGGATTTGACAGGAGAAAATGGAGGGAGTGAGGGAAACAAGCTACACAGAGGGATAGATACAAAGAGAAAAATAAAATTAGATTTGACATATCTAGGAGATACGCTGAGAAAAGAACACAACTATGGTTCGTGGATGGGATAAGTAGAATAGTTGTATGCTATCCACAGAGAGAATACAATAATACAATCATATTTTATGGTTGAATCGACTTGTGGTCAAGTGAGTTCAGTGAAAATAGTTCACAAACATTGGTGGGAGTTTCCTTCTGTGAAATAAAGCAAAGAGGGCGTTTTAGCTAAACTCATAAAAGACAAGGCAAATGATGACTGAGTAGAGGAGAATGGGTAAAATCTCTTCTTGGTGTGGATGAAAAACTCTAGATTACTGGGGCTGCAGGATGGATATAGTGCTCTCTAGACTCCCTAGACATCTAGGTGGAGTTAACACCTTAGATTTTGGGAAAGTAGAGAGATCCCAACTTCCCTTATTCATTTCAATCAACCTAGCAGTATATTATGGATTCCCTTCATCAGGGGGGCTTACTGTGGTAATAAATTGGCTAGTGGGTGGAGGTTACATACCTCAAGATTCTCGGGACTAGTTTATAACTCTAGATTCCCTTCATTGGGTGGAGTTAATATGGCTGTAAATTGGGTAGTGGGTGGAGGTTTCATACCTCTTGAGTCCCTAGATTAACTTTTAATTGAGTACTCTTTGATTGAAGGGTGGAGGTAGACTAAACCTCTGGGATCCCTGGTACATCTATAAGCTTGATCCTGAAATATGATCACATTGAGTTGATATGGATAATGATTTTCTCATGGTTTTTATGCCATGGATGACCATGCATAAATAATCTGTGGTCGCTGAAATTGTAGGTGCATGTGGAGTGTCATCTTTGTTCATAATTTTTTGAAAATATGGTATTTGTTCATATAATGTGATGTTTACATAACAATGTGTAGAGATTCATAATTTCCTATACATAGTTACATTAGGTTGCACGATATTGTCATGATTTCTACTATGATATATGTTGAAGTGTGTAGGTTGAAGACCAGTCCCAATCGAATATTGATATTGTTTTATAGGAGGGACACCTTCTTAGTTTACTAACCTATAACTTAAAATGTATATGGGGTATATATAAACACATGATTATTGTGGGTACACATCCTACTACTAAAAATATCATACAAGGTGAGTCCAGTAATTAGCTATCCTTCCCTTGGGTGCCTTCAATACCCCATTGGTAAACGAGACCATAAACTAATGGATGAACAATCACACAATCCTACATACCATGGTTCGTGCCTCATATAATAGATGTTTTTACTAGAATTACATTGTATAGGGTTTCATTACAATGATTTAGACAAGGGATACAATATTTTTGTGTTTGATGACTTTTATAGTTAAGAGCATATTCTATTCACATCTCTTAAATAATTATAATGTGTTTTTTTTGGCAGATCGTTTAAGAAGAGAGGATCAAAGACTAATAACTTGTACGTGTGATATTTTGAATTGTAAGTAATGTTCAAGCATATAAACATGTCTCAATTTATTACTACTTTAGCCAAATCGTAACATTGAAGCATGTATAAATGTCACAAATTATCACTGCTTCATCCAGATCATAGATTACTTTTGGCGTTTACTTAAATCGATAGTGGTAGCATAAAATGCAGTGACATGAAAATTGGGAATGTTGTGGCATGATAAAACTAATGCACATAATTCAAGAGGAAGCATACTACCACGTAGAGGGAATTGAGCAAGGGACGAAAGTTACATTTATTTAAGGATGCAATTGTGTCATTTAGTAAGATTTGTAGTATATATGTAAAATGTGATTATATATTTCTATATGTCGGTAACATATATGGTTCTCCTCTATAAATGTGATTCTCTATTAAATTTGTCAATCTCTCAAAATTCAATACCAAACCTTAATTCAATATTTTGCTTGAATGGTCGACATAGTTTAAACCAAAACCTTAAATTTCATGGTTTTATATTATTGATTTTAAATGTTGCTAAAATACCCACATTTCACTTCTGTACATGCATCCATTCTGATAATTTTTTGTTACGATGGAACTATGAAGGCAAAAGTGTCCTTTATTTTACAAGGAACTTCTTTCCAGGTTTGGTAAAATGGTGAATGTGTGAAGAAGAAGTTGGTTCTTTTCAATTTTGTAAAACTTGTTGTAGTTTGGCACAATGTTGTGGGATTAGTTGAATTTTTTGAACAATTAGGTTTCCTTATACTATTTTTCTTTTAGAAAATGATAAGCTATTTTAAAATATTGTTAAAAAAATGGTTGTGAAAACTTCAATTTGAGTCAATATAGAAATGTTATACATAAAATTGCAAAATTTTGCAAGAACTCAAAGTCTTCTCTGTGGAAATCAATGTTACAAAACATCTAACAATAGCATATCTACGATAGATTTTTATGTTTGGAAACACTTGCCCTAAGTTTTTCCTCAGACATTCAATGCAAGGGATTCATATTGATGTTACAAATTTATTCTGAAATGCCCCATTTTGCAATAGTTTGGGGCTAACGTTAAGGATTCATTGTGGCTGACTTGCTATAATGAAACATTCCTTAAAATGCCAGAGCTCTTGATTTATTTGGATTAATGTTAGGTATTTAAAATCACCTATTTTATTTTTTTGAGTATTGATATCCATGTTTACTATCATACTTAATAATTAAATGCTTACTTGGTTGATATGATAAGTTACACCTACGATTTATCCTTGCAATGTTATATGGGTTATTTAGACTCTGAAATATGATGTAGTACAAATCGACACAATAATATACAAAACACCATACCAGTGTAATGTGAAATCAAAGAGACAAGTAAAAGCATCCAACTAGTGAAACAAAAAAAATGACATATGCCATGTGATTATGCTTTTTCACTCTTCTATCACTTGTTTGATATGATGACAATCATTGTTTCATATGTGTAAACTATTACAAGGCTTAGATTCTTCCTCTATCAACAAGCCTACTACTTGTGTGCAAAAGGAATATTTCAGACTTAATTTTGAGGTAAAAGAATTGAGGGTTTAGATGTAACTCTGTGATTTCTAGGAAATGATGTGTTCCACGTGACTTGGGAGATATTAAATAGCCACTTACAAATATTTGATTATTAATTTCTATCCTATGAGATTTGCAATTTTTTTCTTAGTGGTCCCAAGTTCCAGTAATGGATAATGTAGTTACACAATACATAGTTATTATAAATTTCATAGTTCCTCTGATCCTCAGTTCGAAACTATATTTCTTCATTAAAATTTAAGATGCATTCATAAAGCTTTTTCCCATGGTGACATTGTGTAAGTTCTATTGATCCCTTAAATTGTTGTTATAAATTAATTTTCATCAATTTTTTTTTGGTGGAACTTGCTAGACCTTTTTCCATATTGTTGAATAAGTTCTACTTAGATAGTCAAATTATAAATTGTAATTGCGGGCTCAACTTTGGAATTAGGGATATTTTAGTAGCTCTTATTTTTGAAACAATGGAAAAGATGAAAAAATTGAGCTTCATTCTCAAGTTTCAAACAATTTGGATTCATGTTCTTTAATCTTATAAAGATATAAAAACTTTTAGTGGTGGTCTATATTCTAAAGGTCAGTTACAATTGATTCTTTTGGTTGCTAGAACCAATTTTTTTACATGAATATTGTGAGCACTTTGTTCTTAATTTCCTAATCACTAGGAGAAGATCATATTTGTAAACTTGGACCACAAAATTTATGTGAAGCACAAATTAAAATCTCGATGCATTTAAATCCAATGATATCAAGCTAAACCTCAGTTCTTCAAAAAAAAAGAAAAAAAAAAATAGAGATGGTAATATTAAACCCCATTTTCATAACTCTACCTTGGAAACCGAGTTAACCTAGTAAGTACTCGCCTTATGGGGGTGTGTTACAGAGTGGTATCAGATCAAGGTTCTAGCATTGGATCTCGTGGTAGAAAATAAGTTGTTATATAGATAAATTTTTGATGCATGCATAATCCTAATGATAATATATCTTAGTACGAGTAGTTTCAATAAATGATCTCAAGGGATATCTTGCATTATGCGCCTCTGAATGACATAGCTAACATATGTGTGCGATGTCAAAACATCATAGGCACCTATAGGACAAGGTAATGAACAAAAATATGGTTGAATATATTTTTGAAAGATCCTAGTATGGGAAGGAAGAAAGGTCGATTAGATGGGGAAATTTCAGTTGAGAAACAAGGAGAGGGAATCTTTCTAGACTAGGCAGACACAGTTAGGAGAATAAGGGATGAATTGAGAAGCTCTAAGGATAATAATGAAAGAGTAGTAGAAGCACAATAAAGATTTATCAAAGAACAAGAAAGGAAAGCATAAATGAATGTTTTCATTCTACAGAGCCTTTCATACCTGCAACGATGAGGACGACATGAACTAGGAATCAGTCATGGAAACAAACAGGGGCCTAAAGAAACAAAGGAAGTGAGGGACATTATTATATATACCCCCTCATTGTAATATCAAATGAATTTTAACCTTAGCTACTCCCACAAGGCATTATAGAGATAAGCTCGTTATTTTGGGGAGCAAGGAGTGGCTCCAACGCTCCACTATTAGAGCTAGTGATGTTCATTGAATACATGTGTCTTGTAACTTTTACTTAATAACAAAAGCCTTGAAGTACAATGCGTTCTTCATGCATGGATTATAAATGTTTGTAATACTATTCTACGGATGTTTGTATTTCATGTTTTCTTTCATATGTGCTAAAGTAGTTGAACCATTTTGGTTATTTTAGTACTTATCTTATTGAGAATGTGTTGTAATGGTTTTTATTTTTGTCCCATCCTTGTGGACTATTCCGTAGGATACTGGACATCTATTTCTTATTAATTGGTTGTAATGATCGTCACATCTCTTATGGACTATTTTTCTGGATGTTAGACAAATCCTTATTGTTAATGTGCGTCTCTTCTTAGGTCGTACTATCACCTATCTATTAGAGGCTCACTTTCCTCACTCCCTCCGTAGTAGGAGAAATTTTACACATATGCAATTGAACATTCGCCGGGAACGCCTTCTTTATTTTTGAAGGCACTGTTGCATCTCTCTCTCTTTCTGAAAGTTAGAGCCAAGGAAAATATTTAAGAATTTATCAACCGAGCCATGTCCCAGATGGGACTCATACACCAAATGGTGTGAGGTCTAATTGGAACTTCATATCGACGAGATCCCCTAAATTTTGGCGAGTCCAACACTATGACAGAAAATGCTTGAACTTCTTCTCATGATCCTACATCAATTTTTTCTTTTGACCTGGTTTCTTTAGTTTTACATAATGGGCAGAGTTCATTGAATGGGGTGGATTACTTCTTTCCATATATTCTTGATATGAAGTTTCCCCATTCATCAGGTAGTGCATTGAGCACCACCATGGCCATTTCTTCATCAGACATTATTTCCCCCAACTCTTGCAGTTGGTCTCGTATTTCTGGCACCCTCATAAAGTATGAGGCTATTCCTTCTTCCTTTGATATCTTCATTTTTTACAACTCGGTTCTCAATGATATCACTTCTCCCGCAATTCTTATGAAGAATAATTCTACCAGTTTTTCATAGATGTCTTTTGACTTTTCCAATTTCGCTACATATGGGATGAGAGAATCCTTTATTAATTCTATAAGGATTATTTGAGCCCTTATTTATCCCTTCATCTATTTTTCTCGAGCTTGATATTCTTATTTTGGCGATCAATGGCTTCATTTTCTATGAGGATCAAATATGTCCTCATTTTCCATGCAAGATAGTTTGTTGACCCAACTAATTTGTTGCTTTCCTTGCAAAATTAAGGTCATTTTGATAGTATATTTAGAAATAAATATAGAGATACTTACTTGTGAAGATACTCCTTGATGACAATATATTCAACATGATGCCTTCTTGATTTTGATGATGATGTTGATAATAAAAGATGTATTCTTGATGAAGATATCTTCCTTCAAAAGTGATTCTTGGATCAAGGAGAGGGAGATCACCTTGATTCCTTGATGATAACAACAACACCTCTTCTTGCTTCTTCGGATGATAGTGCAGAATATGATGGCCTTCCCAAGGTACTTCAAATTTAGGGTCTTTATTTGGATGTCGGGTCCTTGAGGTATTGTTTCCTTTGAGATGAATATTGTAAAATTTCCAAGAATTATTAAATTGAATAACCCTTCTTTGAATGAACTAGGGTTTTGAGGTCTTATTTGATGCCCTTAATTATTTTATTGAAGATGATGAGAGGGCTATTTATTATTTATGATTAATTCTCTTGATATTTCCTAGATGATCTTCTATTTCTTCCACCCTCGAGTATCCTTCCTTGAGCTAACTTTCCTTGAGGTATTCACCTTAGTTCTGATACAATGTTGAGAAATATTAGGTAATTTCTCTTACTTTGATAACTACTTGTTATGTACTTTTACTTAAATTGATTAACTTCTTATTTCACTTGATTATTATTAGTATTATATTCATCAAGAAAATACCAAACCATAAATAGCACTAAGACAACAAGACACGAGATATAGGTGATCAGGTAGGGAAAAAACCTCTCCAACTGAGAGTAAAACCCACAACAATTCTTCTCTTCTTATAGAAATTCAATTGATGAATTCCAAGATCTGTGACCCTTGACCAAGACTCCTCTAAGATTGAGTCAAACCTTTCCTCTTAGATGAGAGTTCCTTCCAACAACTTCGACCTCAACAACTTCTGCAATTTCAATCCCCAACTATTTGTTTTACAACTTCGACCTCCTAGCATATTCTTCCGGAACTTTGACCTAATAGTTTCTTCTGGAACTTTGATCCAAAATTTTCTTCTGAGACTTTGAACCAACAGTTTCTTCTGGAAATTTGGCCTAGTAGTTTCTTCCCAATGCTTTGACTTTCTCAACAACACTTTTACTTGTCCAAAAACACTTCGACTTGCCCAAAAACACTTCGAATTTCCAAACATTAACACTTCGACTTGCCCAACAAATGTAGAAACCCTAACACAAGAGAGAGAGAGATTCCCAAAACTTCAATATTTCTCTTCTTCTCATTTTTCATCCTTTTGCCAGCGTTTATCTTGAGCATATTGAACTTCCTTTTGTGAGAGTGCTAATGAGGTCGAGTTCCTTCTTATTTATAGGTTTTTGAGGGGTATGAAATGCTTCCTTTAGGCCGGCTTGTCCACTTGACTAGTTCGACTTAATGACAAAGTCTTGGAGGGTCTTTTGACTCTATTTTGACTTAAATAATTTTTCCTTTTCAATATGTATCATGCCCAAAACGATATTTCATTCATGAAAATGACTCATTTGACTTGTAGACTCAATGAAAAGCCCTAGAAGCACTCAATTGGTGCTTGACGTAAAAATAACTTTCCCTTGAGCATGAAACCCATGTCTTAAGAATAACAATAATAAATTTATGTTTCTCATTACATCAAATACATAAAATCATGATTACGTATGTCATTATGAAGACCAAACCTGGTTACACATTTAAACAAATTTTGATTTCTAATCCTATTTGATTGCTTGCAGCATTAGATGCATTGATTTCAATGTAGATGTTGATTTCTAATCGTATTTGATTTTTTGCATTAGATGCATTGATTTTAGTGTAGATGTTGATTTCTCATCCTATTTGATTACTTGCATTCAATGTATTGGTTTCAATGAAGATGTTGATTTTTTATTTCATATAACTAAATACATGGTGTACATTAATTTCAAGGTAATTAGTTTAACATTCTGAATTTATTCTAGTGTAAGCATAAAAAAATTATTGATGACGTGCATTATAACTAAGCTTTTGTAGATAACCTCAAACAAAATAAATTCAACTAAAACTTGTATTTGTAACTTTTACATCTCCACATCTTTTAAAATTGAATATAACTTATTTCAATAATATTTTATTTTTAAAAAAATAATTAATCGTATTTCAATCATAATGAATTGATTTAAATACTTGGATAACTACTTGTAAATTTAGGAAAGTTTATAACATTATATAAAATTATAGAAATGCTGTCATATATTATTTTTTGACCTATATATTAAATTTCAATACGATTGACTTATATCAATAAAACCTATTTGTTGTTTACATGGAATCTTTTAAAATTCAATAAAACTTATTTCAATCCTATTTTTGTTTTGTAATTGAACCTTGAGATAAGAAATTGATTGAAATACTTAAAAGATTTTTCCATGCAATGGTATATAGATGGGTCACAAAAATTTCATATATATATATGGATGACTTTATAATTCAAATAATTTATTTTTAAAATTGAATTGTAATAACATACATATTGATTGCACTAAAAGACACTTTATACAAGCCAATATGAAGCATGATTGTAATTCTTTCCATGTTCAATATAAAATTGATAAATGGTATATCTTAGTTCATTTTAAGTATCAAAGTGACTTGCATCATAACTTAAGATTGTACTTATTTTCTTAGTCTATGAAACTGGAAAATAAAATTGTTATATTTTACTAGTAAAAGTTATAGAATATAGATTTTTTTTTAATTAGCAAAATAATTTTAACAAATCCATAAACTTCAAAAATTAATGAGCATCCATAAACAATATTAACACAAATCCATAAATTGAAATAGTGAATACATGTATCAATAAGATATCCATATGAAAATATATACAAATTACAAATGTCACATGAACATCCATAAAATGAAATAATAAGCATCCATAAACTAAAATATTGCCCATGTACATCCATAAAATGTCCATTTATGAAAACATAGAAAGTTTGTATCACATGTGAATGCACCTTATTAAATGAGCTTGAAAATTTACAAACTATCTGCTCTAAGTAGCACCAGAACTCTTATGTGAGTTATGTCATGCAAAGTAATTGTCCATAAGTTGGTACTGCAATATAGCACATTCAAATTCAAACTAATTAGATCATTATTTGTAAAAAATAAACAATATGGAAATAAATGATTTTGAACCACATTTTTAATTACATATACATGAATCTATTAAACTCAATTGATTCCAAATGCAAGTTAGGTAAGATGGGGGTATGATGAATCTAGGTTTGGTTATCCCCTTCCCGTGTCTCAATGATTGGGGTCTGCATCAATGGACCTGCATCATCGGTGCCTCTAAACCCAACATCCCACTCATGTGTCCACATAACAATGACATCAACAACACTCTGTATATGGGATTGTGTACACAATGACAAGGAAAAATTATAATTAGTCTACAAATTAATTAACATATATGTGTAACTTTAAAAAAAAAATGTTGAAATCTTAGCAATAAAAAGGTTTACCTCAACTTTTAGTCCTTGTGGTTGTACATAGTGACTCTCCTCCACATTAGTGTTATGAGGTGGAGGAGAATCCATGGAAATATTCTCTGGTTGAGGATGGCCTGGTTGATCAAATTCCCCCTCAGATGACCACATAAGCTCATACATGTAGTTGGGTTGTGTCTACATGTTATCATGAACTTATTAATATAAATGAAATCTAATACAAACTAGAAATCAATAAAAATAATTATGCATAATTTGAAAATAAGAGTTAAATTTTTTGTATATATATGTACCTAGTTTGTGTCACGCGGGTCGTGCACCCTCCAAGTCTCACAAATACCATCACGATACATACATGCATATGTTAAAATATTGTCAACGAGTAAATATTGGTCACGAGGAAATATTGGTGGTATCTATAGAAATTATATAACATATGCATTATATATCTAGATTCTCCTGATCTAACAATTTTTAACTTCTTGCTAAATACAGAATCCTTCCACTTTTAATATTTTGCAGAAATTATAAACCCAATTGCAAACACATGAAGCAATAAAAACAATCGCACATAACACAGTTGTTGTTTAACGGAAAACTGTATTTGGCTTAACTATCATATATTATGTATCATGGATATCATGTAACAATCTCATACAAATCTTAGTACATCAGCTCTCCAATTTTAATCAATATTCCACACACTAACGAAAAATACGCAAATCCATGCACTAATTTACGCCCTCTGATAGCCTACCTCCTTTGCGCAATCCCTGCGAAGAATAACTGCGAATGAATTAGGAGTACCCTTGCCTTGACTATGCAATCCTCATTGGAAATTCCAATGTGTACGTGATGCAATCGATGCATCACTATAGTCACAACCCGGATAGTCCATCTCACCCTTTCACCTACCTCTCCACAGGTCTCCATTATTGACATGCATTGTTAGTTAACTATTGTATTTTCGATTGATTAGTGAGTTATTATTTGTGAATTAATTAACTAATTAATTCACTCCACTCTCACTAGTGGTTCATTTAGTTAGACTAGATACAACTAGCTCAACTGAGTTTAACTCACTTTAACTGAGTTAAACTGAATACAACTCCATGAACTACTCTTCCAACTCTGTCATAAATTTTCCACTTTAGTTCTAACTGAGTCCTCCATGCATGAACCACCAGTCAACCCTAGGAATTGCGTAATTCCTTCAGCTCACTGATTTTCCAAATCTGTACACTGAAATTAAGTGCTCCAAGAGAAAAAGTTGTTGTTTATTGTCGGATTATTATTAAGGGCTAATAATAATCGACATGCATCTATTTTTAGATCGATGATCTATAAATAGACTTCGCCCAATATTCTAAAAACAAAATTTCATCTATTTTTTCAACTTGACCAACCATCCACAAATAGCATCCTGCAACTTCTGAAATATGATCACCATATCTAAAAATAGACATAGTCTAAAAATAGACTTGCACCTAAAAATAGCCTGCGGGCCCACTTAGTGAAGGCGAATCATTTTCACTAAGCTTCATCATCTTGTTGAATCTCAACACTCCCTCTCAATAAGATAAAGATTATCCTTCACCTCGATCCTGCCTCTATGGTATTCGAATTTTCTCCTGGTGAGCGCCTTTGTCAGAATATCTGCATCCTGATCTTTCGTAGGAATATACTGAAGCAACATGATCTTCCGCTCCACAAAATATCTGATATGATGATACCAGATATCAATATGTTTAGATCTATTATGAAACACAATATTAATCGAGATTTTAATGCGACTCTGATTATCACAATGTATCACTGTAGGATCTAAATGTAAACCGAACAAACCGACCAGGATCTTCATCATCCATATAGCCTCACATGCAGCTTGACTTGCCGCCATGTATTCTGCTTCCGCTAAACTAAGTGCCACAGATATTTGTTTCCTATTGTACCAAGAAACTGTTGTAGATCCGATACTGAAAACCCCTCTTGATGTGCTCTTTTTGTCTGTTGGGCTGCCTGCCCAATCTGCATCAGTGAAGCCATACAACTTCACCTCATCCGTCATTTTGTACCATAAGCCATACTCAGATGTGCCCCTGAGATACCTCAGGACATGCTTGCCTGCCTTCCAAAAGAGCTTGGTAGGCTTAACCGTCGCTTGTGAAAGTTGGTTCATCGCATAGCATATGTCCGGTCTTGTATTAACTAAATACATGAGCGAACCCACCAACTATCGATAAACAGTGGCATCCACTACCTCTGCCGATGTAGCATCCTCTTTCCTCCAATTTCCTAGAAGAGGAGTGTCGATAGGCTTGCAGCCTTGCATGTGAAACTTCTCCAGTATCTCCCGGGCATACTTGGCTTGAGACACAAATAGTTCACCTTCTCACTGCCATATTTCCAATCCAAGGAAATAATGAAGGAGGCCCAAATCCTTCATCTCAAACTCCTTTGCAAGATCTGCCTTGCATGAGTGTATCAAATGCTCATCACCTGTTAGTATTAAATCATCAACATAAAGAACAATGATTAAAATCTTACCCTCCACCAAAATTTGGTACGGGTTTGCATCTGCCTCACTCTTGGTGAAGCCAAGTCCAGTGAAATAGCTATTGATCTGTGTACCAAGCACGTGTGCTTGCTTCAACCCATACAATGCTCTTTTGAGCCTGCACACATGCGACTCACTGCTGAAGATGTCAAATCCTTTAGCCTGCTCAATGTACACCTCTTCCTCAGTAATTCCATTAAGGAACGCAGTCTTCACATCCATCTGATGAATGTGCCAACCCATCTGCGCTGAGAGAGCAAGGATGGTCCGTATGGAAGAATATCGTGCGACAGGTGCAAATGTTTCTTCATAGTCAATCCCCTCGATCTGTGAGAAGCCTCAGCCAACAAATCTTGCCTTATACTTCTCGACGCTCCCATTAGCAGCTTGCTTTACCTTGTAGATCCATCTTGATCCTACAACTGATTTACCCATGGGCCTTGGAACAATCTCCCAAGCACTGTTTTTGACAATGGAGTCATACTCCTTCACCATGACATCTACCCATGTGGGCTTTTGCACTGCTTCTTCGAAATAAGATGGCTCTGTCATAATACACTTGCTCATAAGAGCCATGAATCCAGTAAATCGGTCAGGTGACTATCTCTATCTGCGCTGTGATGTAGGGACTCCTACATTCTGTGCCGCATCAAGCTTCAGTCTCTCAGATTCTGTGGTACGCTTTTTGCTAGTTCTGATGTTTGGTTCTGCATGAGTGGACTCTTCCACTCCATGAACTTCCTCCTGTGGTTGATCCACATTTGGATGCTCATATTTCAGAACAAGCAGTTCATCCTCTGCATGCAATTCTAGCTCCCTCTCAAGCATATCTCGTGCAGCACCCACGATCGTTCTGTTCTTCCTCTTCGCGACACCATTCTGTTGTGGGTTATGAGGCGCCATGAGTTCTCTTCGAATTCCTTCTTTTCTACAGAAGTCTTTGAATTCGCTCGAGATATATTCACCACCATTTTCACTCCGTAGAGCTTTCACTTGCTTCCCTGACTCCTTCTGCACCAATGCTTTAAACTCACAAAACTTTGAGAATGTTTCACTCTTCTTCTGCATGAAGAAGATACAACATCTATGACAAAATTCATCAACAAATATAACATAATACCTGTGTTTTGTTGTTGAAGCAACAAAGAAAGGTCCACACACGTCTGTGTGAATTCTCTCCAGGATCATCGAAGCACGGTTCTCCTTCTCATGAAAGGTGGTCTTCACAAACTTACTCATAGTACATCCCTTGAATTGATCTGACTACGCAAGAGTACCCTTGGGAATTTCAGTAGAAATCTATTGTAAAATATTCAAGGTGCCATGGTGAAGATGGCCCAATCTCCTGTGCCATAATTCGCCCTCATCTCGGCTCACCACTTCTTCTGCTTTGCCCATCATTGCAGTGCAACCATCTACCTCCAGCTTGTAGAGATTCTTAACTCAAATCCCTATCTTCTTGGTTTGACCCATTGTTTTATGTTGAAGGAAGGCTTTTCCCTCACTAAAAACAACGTCATAACCTTTGTCTTCCAACATTGCGACTGAGACCAAGTTCTTCTTCGCACTGAACATGCATAACTTCTTTCAACAAGAATGGATTACCAGACTCCCTCTCAAAGGTAATGATCCCAATGATGGTTGTACTATATCGACCATCATTTCCCATCTATATATGAATTTGGATGTCCTTCTCCTCCAGATCACTAAACAAATCCTTGTCTCCCGTCATATGGAAAGACGCATCACTATCAAGATACCACATCGATCCCATTGCAATTGAAACCAAGCATGCGATCAAAGAGAAATCAAGTTAAAATTGTGAGGCTAAGGCCTCTCCAGCTGTAGCTCTAGAAACCTTCTTGTTCTTCTTCTTCAGTGGGAAGTTAGTGGCGAAATACCCATGTTTGTGACAGTGAAAACACTTCACTTTGGACAAATCCTGCTTCTTTCCTTTAGCTTCAGATTTTGAAGGAAATTTCTTCCCCTCCCCTTTCCTTGCTTTGGTAGCCAAAGTGCAATTTTCTTCATCTTAATTCTTTGATGAAGAACCATCCCTAGTACTTTGCCTTATCTCCTCCTGCACAAGATCCAACCAAAGTCGATCCCATCTCGGAAGTTTCTCCCGTCCATTGACAGAGTCTTCGTAGCTATGCCAACTCTTCGAAAGCCTAAGGAGAGCCAAGCTCACTAAGTCTTCATCATCAACAATAATCCCCACACTTCCCAGTTCATCCTTACAGTGGATAAACTTCATGAGATATTTTGGAATACTGTCACCCTTCTCCATTTTGATTTTTCTAAGCTTGTCTTTAAGTGCCAACTTCCTCTGGTCGCTTCTCCTTTGGAACAAATCTGTCAAAGACTTCCACATTGCAAATGGAGTGGCTTTCCCATGAAGGCTGGACACAATATGGTCCTTCACACCTTTCAACAGAATTCTTCTTGTATTTTCTACCTTCTTTTGCCATGCATCAAGTCCTACAACATCACTAGAATCCGGCTTAGGAACATCGCTATCATTGAACTCCTTCAGTCCATTATCCTCCAGCACCGCCTCCATCCTGTCCTTCCAGGCTATTTAATTCAAGCTTCCATCAAGGGCATACTCCAATCGCAGCCCATTGAAATACATTTCAATGTATACTCAACTTCTACACCAAGAATTTTCTGCAGCAAATTCGAATTGTCCACCAGCACAAACTCAACAATTCTTCACAATTGCAATCGTCAAGAATTAACACTGCTTTGATACCATGAAGAAATTATATAACTTATGCATTATATATCCAGATTCTCCTGATCTAACAATATTTAACTTCTTGCTAAATAAAAAATCCTTCCACTGTTAATCTTTTATGGAAATTATAAACTCAATTGCAAACACATGAAGTAATAAAAAAAATCGCACATAACACAGTTGTTTAACGGGAAAGATTGAAGTTGAAAGCCCCAACTATCATATATTATGTATCATGGAGATCATGTAACAATATCATACAAAGCTTAGTACATCAAGGTCTTAGTACAATCAATCGTCACACACTAACAAGAAGAAATCGCAACCATGCAATCGATTTTTGTCCTCCCGAAAGCCGCTCTCCATCGCGCAATCCCCGTCGAAGAATACTTTGAATGAATTCGAATTACCTCTTTGCCTTTGACCGTGCAATCCTCATTGGCAACTCCAATGTGTCTAATGCACCTTCAATGCATCACTATAGTCACAACGGATAGTCCATCTCACCCTCTCACCTACCTCTCCACTGGGTCTCCACTGGAACTGACATGCACTGTAGTTAACTGTTGTATTTTTTTAGTTGATTAGTGAGTTATTATTTGTGAATTAATTAACTAATTAATTCACTCAACTCTCACTAGTGTATCTTTCAGTTAAACTAGATACAACTAGCTCAATTGATTTTAACTCACTTTAACCGAGTTAAACTCGAATACAACTCCATGAACTACTCTTCCAACTCTATCATAACTTTGCCACTTCAATTCTAACCGAGTCCTCCATGCATGAACCACTCAAATAACCCTAGAATTATGACTCTCTCAAATTTCAATCGATTTTCCAAATATGTACACCGAAATTAAGTGCTCCAAGAGAATAAGTTGTTGTTTATTGTCGGATTGGCAATTAAGTACAATAATAATCAACATGCATATTTAGATCGACGATCTATAAATAGACTTCGCCCAATATTCTAAAAATAGAATTTCATCTATTTTTCCAACTTGACCAACCATCCAAAAATAGCATCCTGCAACTTTTGAAATATGATCACCATGTCTAAAAATAGACTTGCACCTAAAAAATAGCCTGCGGGCCCATTTAGTGAAGGCGACTCATTTTCACTAAGCTCCATCATCTTGTTGAATCTCAACAGTCTCCTAATCTCTCCATCCAATGCAACATGTGCATTGACCAATGACGTATGCATGTTGTCTATAATATTCTCCCTGGTCTCACCACCGAGTTGCGACAACTCCTCTAGCTATGTTAATAATACCAAGCTCTGACACGGTAGTGGTAAGAAACTTGGAGGTGGCGATAAATGCCAAGGGTCCCTACAAGCCCCCTCATGCTCATAGGTTTGTTCCAAGATGCGTTGATAATAATGAGATCCGGTATTAGTGTAATCCAACCTCATATGTAACATAAACTCTACATATAAATGCTTGGAAAAATAAATGACAACTTGGTCATGGCAGGGGAAATGGCCCTAAGCTCCAGTTAATCTATCATACATAAAAAGGGTTTTGTCAACATTCCTAAAATATTTCAGTGGAATCAGTCCTCTATGTCTAGCAAAGTGATCTAGAGGGATCTCGAACAACTCCCCACAAACATCAATGTTCTTGGTGGCCTCTTTCACTACCTCCCTGTTGAAAATTCAACAAGAAATACGTGTCTAATTTAATTTTCCCTTAATTAAATTGGACAATAAAATGTAATCTTATCTCATAATCACTTGTAATAGTTAACTAAGTGTGATAAACTTAGTTATCTCATGAATTTCGAGTTGAGGGTGGTTAGTGAGGCATGCAAATTGATTCTATTAGTTATTGAGTCCCAGTTGCAGTTAGTGCATTATTTTAATGCATGAGAAATCAGTTAACTCAATTAATTGAGTTAAAATCAGTTTAACTAGTTGTAACTGTTTGTTGCACTAGTGAGAGGTCAAGTGAATTAAATCAGATTTAATTCACATGCTGTTAGGTCCCTATATTACTAGTATAGTCCCTTGTTGTTATTAGTGTAACCCCCTTATTGTTATTATTTTACCCTTGTAACCCCCATTTTTTTATTATTGTGCCCTTAAATTATTATTGTTAGGTCGGCTAGGATTACATTGTGGCCCACTAGGATTACATTATGGCCACATGGACTCATATATATAGAAAGGAGGTTTTGTAAATTGTATCATCCAAGAATTGTTCATTTATGTAATGTATTGGAGGTTGCCCCCTCGAAGTGGCTTATTTCTAAGGCGTTGATATCTTTTTTCTTCTATTTTTGGAGCTGGTTATACAACATTTGGTATCAGAGCTTTGGATTCTAGGGTTTCGCTGCTCCAAACAGGTCATCGTGGAATTTTCGCTATAACTTTTTTTCTACGAAGTTTCAGAAGCTGAAATTTTTAGGGTGCAAAGCCGAAATCCTGAGGAAGCTTTTCTAAAAATTTTTGTGGCTTATTCTAAATTATTTTGGAGATATGATCTGTGAATAGTCCTTTTCAGTTCCTAACAGTCACTGACATTTGTGTGATGCACCATAAATTTTTTTCAACAAGTCTCAAGTGTGGAAATTAAGTTGGCTTTAAGTTGAAACTTGATATCATCTTCATAAATTTGACTCTCTTTCTGTGTTATTTTGAGATATGATCCGTGGAAGGTAGTGCTTTTTCGTGCTCCCACCTCGAATTTCCATCTCAAAGAGGTGATTGTGGAAAAATCTTCATAACTCTCTCTCTCCCGAGCATCTACTGGAGTGCCGTAAAAAGTGGTCGCTTAGTACACATAATTTATTTTCTGGATATCAATTTCTGAGTCGAAGATGAAACAGTGACATGTGGCAAGTCATACAAGTTCGCTCTACTGAACTAATCCATAATTAGGTCATTGTGGGAGATTGGACATAACTTTGCCTTGGAGAATCCAAATCAAGTCAGACCTATGGCATTCAAAAGATAATTCAGAAGGCTACCTCAATGCTAAATTTCAAATATTGAAGAGCCGCAATCATAGATATAATCCAATTTCAACATCAAGCTCGTCAAAAGCAAGCAAAACGTGTGTATTGTTTTTTTCGAATTGCATAAGTCTTGTTTGAAGAATAAATTTGAATTGATTCCAAGGGAATATTGTAGAATAGGTATCATTATTGGGTTCTAAAAAATGCCCCGTAAAAATAATTTAACACCCATTAAGCCTTTAGAAGGCTCTATTATGACTCGTGAAGATGAAGAATTGCAACATGATCTATCAAAATTACAAGAGAAAGTGCAGCAAATCACTCTCGCAAAGAGCAACAAAAAAGAAATGGGAAGTTTTGAAGAAAGGAAGCAGATGATGGCATGGAAGCTAAGATGGATGACATGAAAGACAACATGGAAAACATGAAGAATGATCTAAAAGCAGACATCGAAGGTTTGACAAAGTTGATACAAGAAATGTTTCCTAATGGTGAAAAGATAGTAGAAGAACTTAACGATGAGAACAAAATAAATGTCAATCGTGATTTCACAAACTCTAATGTTGGTGGGAAGAACCACCATATTCCAAAAATGGATATGAGGAAGTTTGATGGAAAAGATCTTGTAACATGGATACTACAGATGGAGCAATATTTTGATCTCCATAACGTGTAAAACACCACAAAAGGTACGCATTGCAACTTTACATTTAGAACAAAATACATTTGTATGGTATCGATGGCTTTGCTCCCGTAAAAAAATTGTCACTTGGTCAATTTTTACGGAGGAAATGATAGCACATTATGAGGATACCAAGAGCAACACCTTCTTTAGCCAATTGATAAATCTCAAACAAAAGGGTTTAGTGGGGCAGCACATTGAGGACTTCCAAAAATTGAATATAAGGGTAACTGATATTCCAGAGGAACACAGGATTGATCTCTTCATAGGCACTTTAGAGGATAACATCCAACATGAAGTTCGCGTTTTGGAACCTGATTCATTGGAGAAGGCATTCAGGTTGGCAAGAAAAGTTGAATGTAAAATTATGGCGACAAGGAAGCCTACCACTCAATTCTATAAGGAAGGAAGTGTTGCTACGTCTAGATTTCCACAACCTACAAGGTTGACACCACAACAATTGGAAGAAAAAAGAGCAAAAGGGCTTTGCTACAGTTGTGATAGCAAATACACTAAAGGTCATAAGTGTGTTGAGAAGAAATTATTTTACATAGATTGTGAAGGGGAAGAAGAAAATGAACAAGAAGAGGATATACACCAGGAACCAGCCCTAGAAAAGGAAGAAATGAATCCGACCATATCGTGTAATGCACTGGCAAGAATTACCACTCCTCAAACTCTCAAGATAGAAGGACAAATCAAGAATAAAATGGTAATAGTGTTGATTGATTCAGGTAGCACCCATAATTTTATTCATTGTAAGGTAGCCAAGTAATTAAATTGTTTCCTATACCCAGCACCAGAATGTCAAGTGATGGTTGCAAATGGAGGAACTATAAATTTCTCTGGAAAATGCCATAATATCAAGCTAACCATGCGGGAATATGTATTGACTAGTCCAATGCTTTCCATTCCTATGGGAGGTGCTGATGTTGTACTAGGAGTACAATGGTTACAATCTTTGGGGACGGTAGATTTTAATTTTCAAGAACTTTCTTGCAATTTTTTTCAGAAGGAAAGGAAGTCGAATTACGGGGTATTGAAGGGAAGCCAGGAAGGATAATAAGCTCTAATGTCATGACAAAGCTTCTAAAGAAAGAACAACGAGGCGTAATTGCACAATTATGCTCACTAGAAGTTCCGACATCAAAATCATCTATTTCTGCAGATCTTCAACAAGTCTTGGACAATCATTCCAAGGTGTTTGAAACTCCCAAAGGACTCCCACCTATTCGTGATCATGATCATGCTATTCATTTGATTCCAGGAAGTGTTCCTCCAAACATCAGGCCTTATAGATATCCTTACGTCCAAAAGAGCGAAATTGAACGTATGAGTGCAGAAATGTTAGAGGCGGGTATAATTCAACCTAGTCAAAGTTCTTTCTCTGCTCCTGTAGTATTGGTACACAAGAAGGATGGATCATGGCAGATGTGTCCAGATTATAGGGAGCTCAATAAGCTCACCATTAAAGATAAATTTCCCATTCCTGTGATTGATGAATTATTGGATGAATTACATGGAGCAATTTATTTACCAAGTTGGATCTTCGTTCAGGATATCATCAAATTAGAATGAAGACTGAAGATATTCCAAAAACAGCATTTCGAACTCATGAGGGTCATTATGAATTTTTTGGTCATGCCTTTTGGCCTTACCAATGCACCTTCTACATTTCAAGGGTTGATGAATTCCATTTTCAAACCCTTCCTTAGAAAATTTGTGCTAGTATTTTTTGATGATATACTAATCTATAGCGGGTCTTGGAAGGATCATGTTCAACATGTTGACAGGGTGCTCAAACTATTGCAGGAGAAACAATTATATGCAAAAACATCCAAATGTTTCTTTGGAGTACAAGAGGTGGAATATCTGGGTCATATTATATCTCACGAGGTGTTAAAGTAGACCCTAACAAAATTAAAGCCATTAAGGAATGGAAAGTCCCCAAGACAATAAAGCAGTTGCGAGGATTTCTCGGGTTAACAGGCTATTATCGCAAGTTTGTTAAGAATTATGGGAGAATAGCAGCACCTCTAACAACATTATTGAAAAAAGATGCATTTTCATGGACTCCTGAAGCAACTAAGGCCTTTGAACATCTTAAAGAGGCAATGTGCCTAGCACCGGTCTTAGCTACGCCAGACTTCACAAAAACCTTTATTGTGGAACGTGATGCCTCAGGAAATGGAATTGGTGCAGTTTTAATGCAGGAAGGAAGACCCATTGCTTTTGAAAGTCGTCCAATCAAAGGAAATTATTTACAGAAACCTATTTATGATAAGGAAATGTTAGCAATACTGCATGCACTAAAGAAATGGCGAACTTACCTAATGGGAAGACACTTCAAGGTAAAAACTGATCATGATAGTCTTAAACACTTTTTGGAACAACGACTATCTTCAGAAGAGCAACAAAAATGGGTCACAAAGATGTTGGGTTATGACTTTGAAATAATCTACAAAAAAGGAAAGCTTGATGTTGTTGCAGATGCACTCTCAAGAAAGAATGAAGAGATGGAAGCATTGCTTTATGCCATTTCTATTATCCAACCAGATTGGATAACCGAAGCAAGAGATGAATGGAAGAAGGGAAAATATGTATGGACACTCATTCAAAATTTGCAGCAAGATCCTAGTAAATCTAATACATTTAGTTGGAAAAATGATTCCTTATGGTACAAAGATCGCCTATATCTTTGTAATAATTCCCAACTAAAACAAAAGATTCTTCTGGAATTGCACACTTCTCCTTTAGGAGGACACTCAGGATTTTTAAAAACTTACCACAGGGTGAAGAAAGAATTTTTTTGGGATGGCCTTAAATCTGATATTCAAAAGTTTGTGGCGGAATGGTTGGTTTGCCAGCAGAATAAAGTGGAAACAATTAAGACCCCGGGACTTCTACAACCTTTATCCATTCCAAGTCAACGTTGGGAGGAGATTTCAATGGATTTTATCACAGGTTTACCTAAGTCCGAAGGAAGAGTGTCATCATGGTGGTAGTTGATAGACTTACCAAGTATGCACACTTTTGTGCATTATCTCATCCATTTAAAGCAAGTACAGTTGCTACTACATTTATGGACAGAATTCAAAAGCTACATGGAAGCCCAAGGGTTATTGTGAGCGACAAAGATCCCATTTTTACTGGAAATTTTTGGAGGGAGTTATTTTCTTGTTTGGGTACTCAATTAGCTCATAGCTCATCTTATCATCCTCAATCTGATGGTCAAACTGAGATAGTAAATAAATGTTTGGAAGGATATCTTCGTTGTTTTGTATCTGATAAACAAACACAATGGGTCAAGTGGTTACCTCGCTGAATGGTGGTATAACACTTCCTTCCATACTGCAGCAAAAATGACCCCATTTATGGCACTTTATGGATATCATCCACCATCCATCACATCATCTTTAAGGGAAAATTTGAAGGTTCAAGCAGTGGAAGATCGCATCGAGCATCAACAGGAAGTTCTCCAACTCTTAAAGGATAACCTGAATTTGGCACAAAATCGGATTTACAACAGGCAGATCAACATCGCAGCGAGAGAAGTTTTGATGTCTGCTAATGCATTGTTTAAATTAAATGCATGTTAAAATAAAATGCATTTTATTCATAGTGCATGAATATATATATATATATATATATATATATATATATATATATATATATATATATATATATATATATATTGTAATAAACCTATTTACAAAACTAATAAAATTCCGTGCCAACCAAATACTCCAATAGAATGTAAGTTCTTACTCTTTGACTTTGACACATGACATGTAGTAGGTGCAAGCACATGAAGACAATGTTTCTTGTACAACACACTACATAATGAAACAATATGGTACAAATTAGAAAAGAGTCTAAATGCTTTTATTCACTAGACCAAATACGCTTTTCATGATGAATTTAATGTATCTATTAATGACTCATTGTTAAACCATGAACATATATATATATATATTATGTTTTAAATAATTATGTTATGTTAAATGTTATAGTTTATTATGTCGTAGTTATGCACAATACATGTTACAATATGTTATATATGTATATATAGTTACATATGGTATGTCTAATAACTTATGTTATGATATATATATATATAACAAATCTTATGTTATTTAAAATGTTAAATAACAAGTTATGTTATGTTAAATAGTTATAGACCTATGTTATGTTTTTTTTAAAAATAAATGATTATTTTTCTATTAACGAAACTGGATTTTGGCCAGAACCAATACATTCATAAGAAACATCATGCTCATCTCCCTGCAAAATTTCTCTGGCCATAAGTAGAAGATATTTAGATATTTCTTGCTTATTTCTTCTACTACATTATTCTTAGATAGTCGCCAAAAGGTCCTAATAGACATTACATACTTGCATTGCATTAAAAAATAAAATGAGATAACTGACTAATTTTCATCTTCTAAAAATGGTTGTCCTACTTCATCCATCTTTGCTGCCTAAGATTCTGATGACATTCTTGCATCCTTTGCTTCCAGCTACACAGTCAATTGTTGAATGTATAGGTGAACCGTATTCTCCTGAGCAGGAGCATCCTGAGCACCACTGCCACACTCATTATCACCATACTCCCCAAGCGCAAATGCCTCCTTCAAGATGGAGATGACCAATGTTTCCACCTTTTCCTCTGAGTTTTCTACCCTTCGATCCAGGTTCTTGATTTTGTTCATAATTTCATTCAAGGTAGCCTACACAATTTCCATATCTTTCCTCAAACTTTCTAATTGGATCATTAAAATAGAGAAATGGGATCTAGCTTCAGAAATGATTTTCCCTCCTATATGTGATATCATTTGATCTATTTCACGCTTGAATGCCCCTGAAGAGTTCTCAGATGAATCTCTTGCACCATTTCCTAATAAGGAAGCCATTTCTTTGTTTTTAACAGGATTAGAAGCTAACCATAAATAAAATGCCTTGTCCATTCATCTCCTTATAGTTGGGATCAACTCCAAGTTGATGGTCCCAAGGGTTGCTCTTGAATCAATACCCCTCGTTAATTCTCTTCCTGCAAAAAAATTATTTTCCATTGCTTCCTTCTCCAAGAAAAGTTCCAACACGATCGACCGATAACAACCTTCCTCATATTTTGTATGTCTATATCCTTCACATCTCCTTCGCATTAAATCAAGGTCGCCTACCTTCCAATTGTCTGAGATCCTGTCAAGCATTACCATAATTATCCACCTGAGGGATGAATTATTAGTCCTTTCTTCGTTCTTCTTCTACATGTCATCTGAACCACGTATCTAAAACAACAATTATTCCATTTGATATTTGTTTCACCCTTCTCTAGGCCACTCCTGCATATCGAGGAGATGCATTTATTTCATATCATGGAACTTGAAATATATTTATGGGACCTTCATATACCGTCAATTCACCTTTCTTCAAGGTGGCGGCCTTGTTAGCTTGTTCATCCACAATTTTGTTAAGCTCCCTTTTTATATGGAAAAATTCAATAAATTTTAATTTTTCCAACATAAGAATTGTTCTTTGCATAGTTGGACTTAGCTCAAATTCTTGATGCTTGGACCAATTGATAGATATTTGAATAGTTATAAGGGAGTCACCAAAAATAATTAAGTGAGTGATTCCATCCTCAAGAGCCTATCTCAATCCTTGCCATAAGATGAGTTTTTTCGCTCTATTGTTTGTGGCTACTCCCAACCCCCATGCATACTTTTTCCAAAAAATTTCATCGGGGCATAGAATTACCCCACTTGTTCCAGCCTCCCCCTATAAAACTATGTTATGTTACAAACAATATATATATATATATATATATATATATATATATATATATATATATATATATATATATATATATATAGTTATAGTTATAGTTATAGTTATAATTATGTTACATGTTATGCTATGTTATATATGTTTGTGTGTTATGTTAAATAAATTTATATTATGAACTAAATAGTTATATATATGTTATGAACTATATAGTTATAGTTATGTTGTAACATTTTATATATGTGTGTGTGTGTGTTATATTATATATATAGAATTATATATAACTAAGTTAAATGTTTTTATATATTTTTTAAAATTTAAAGGTTAATATTTTAGTTTTAAAACTAGAATTTTATTATATTTATTATTAAAAAAATATTTATTAAAATGACAAAATTTCTTATTTTATAAATAGAGGTTTACCATGAGCAATTATATTTATCATGTCAATCTCAAGCTCTTAATTTACTTATTTATTGGTTATACTTTTGTTGTTTTCTATTTTGGAGTTTTTTGGGGTATATTTTTGGTCAAATTTGTTAGAAAATGCATTTTAAATAATTGAAAATTTATTTCACAAAATGGCAAAGGAAAGACTTTAAAAACCTAAAATAATTAGAATAAATAAATCAATAAAAAATAAAAAATATTTATCATTAAAAAAAAAATGAATTTAATAAGCAAAATATTGTAAGTAAGAAACAAAGTTAAAACTTAAATTATAGCCTCTTTTTAGGTTTCAAAGCATTTTCTAAGTTGTTTTGAAGGGTTTTCTACGACGGGAATTTGGCGGCGTTGTTGGCAAGATTGGTTTGAATGCTCCATGCTTAAATTGTTGGATAGAGCCATTTTTTTTTCCACCTAAACACACCCTCTCTTACCAAAAAGTGTAACCCAACACCATGTTTTCACCCAATAACCTTCAAATATTAATCACATAATGATATACAATTATTTTTAAATTTGTAAAACATAAAAAAAAACACACACAAACAATTATTAATTAATTAAATTATAATTTTTATATAATTTGAAATGATAAAATGTTATTTAAAATTTAGAATATTTATAAAATATTAATTAATTAAATTAATTTTTTTTTTCTTTTATAATTTGAAATGATAAAATCTGTTATTTAAAATTTAGAATATTTAAAAAATACATGTAATTTTACATTCTCTTATTAGTCCCTGCTGCAAGCACGACTGGGACTATTGTGATCGCTTAGGGAGATGCTAGCATTAGTCAAAGATGTTCTTAGTCCCTGTTTTTAGTGTTTAACCAATGTTTTGGGCACACATTAATTCTTGATTCTGTATAAAAAATGTTTTATTAGTTCACGATTCTATATAAACAATGTTTTAGACAATTTTCTTTGTCGCACATCAATTCACCATCTTATTGGCCTCTTCCCAAGGCGAGGAGGCAAAAACATAGTTTAAATTTGATTTTGGTTTCTAAATTTGAAACTGGTAAATGTTAGTGAAACTAATGCTAGCATTAGTTTAGGCTTAGGCTTAGCATTATAGTTTAGCTTGTAAATACCATGTTTGTATATACCATGTATGTCGGATAAGAAGCACGCTGGCTACCCTGGACCACATGGCGGATGCATGGAACTGGAGGCTGCATGTAAACCAAAAGCCCTTTCACTATTACTCTCACACCTGGTTATTCATATTTGGAGATCACCTATTACTCTCACACTCGGTTATTCACATTACTGTCACACCTAGTTATTCATCTGTGAAGATCAATTGGTTATTCATCTGTTCTATCTTCACCCATGAAACCAAAACCACTTTCACTATTACTCTCACACGTAGTTATGAACATATCACCTGTTCATGGGCTTATTACTGTTTCACCTTGCTCCACTTCATCTCATATTCAATAGCTGTATGCAGGCAGGTATGCAGGAAGGCAACATCTTACTATCTTGTGCTGTGTTACTTCGGGTCGACCTTGTCTAGCAGAGCAACCTTAATTGATAACTGGCCATGGATTCCCGGCTTGTGCTCTATATTTCTTTGTATCTGGCTATGTGAACTATTTTTATTTCTTTTCCTCTGTAGTGATGCTGGTGGTGCTTTTGTTCGGTCAACAAGAAAAGCTTAGACTACTACTTCTCCTGATGTTGGTACTGCTGCTGGTGGAGGATATGAAACAGTTTCCTGATGCTGGTACTGCTGCTAGTGGAGGATATGAAATTTAAGGTATGCCTCACCTGTGAACCTGCCCGAGACTTTGAGCCAAAGCTTTTTAATGAGTCTCCTGTTCTATCAAAGCTTTTTTAACGAGTCTCCTGTTTTATCACGTTTGTCTAGAGAAATAAAGCAAATTATACAAGTATCAATCCCCATCATGGAGGATATAGTTGGTAGGTGCCAATTCCCGCATAAATTAAACCAAGAGTTCTCATGAAGCTACAAAAATCTCTACACAATGCCTAATAAATGGCTTAAAATTGCACGAGTAGGTATCATCCAAACTGCTTGCCTCATGAACAACCTTTCATTGGGGTTACATGCTTTCCTTCTAACTTGCCTTCGTATTGGAAGCCTCATCGGACACCCTAGCCTGGGAAAACCATTGCTTTAGTTCTACTCTTTTCATTGCTTTCAGAGTACTCATAAAAAAAACCATTGCTTTATTTCTACTGTTCCCATTGCAAACATGATCTTCTATATGTAATGGTGGAGATTACTACTCCACACATTCCTCTGTGTGTACCAAATCGTCTGTCAACCTCCTCAACAGATGCTCCTTTGCTTGAGATTGTGTTCGCAGGGTCTTCTTCCACACACAGTAGCTCTAGGACTTGCTGCATGATATGTTCATCTACTGCATAGGGGAGGTCTAGCCACAAGTAGCCCCCATGTCATCTTATTAACAGAAATAAGATGCATGCATTGATTTAGGGGTCACGCCTGAAGTGCAAAACGTCTAACAGAGTCATAATTCTTGAGGAATACATCGTTTTCACCCATTCTTGTGGTACCACCTGCTCCACATTTTTAGTCAACCGCAATATGTGCATATTTAGAAAATCCTAGTTATGGAAAGTGGTTCTTATAATCTATATTGAAGTCAGAGAACTGAAGCACATTATATTGAAGTCAGAGAACTGAAGCACAGGGACCTCGCTAAGTAGCGACTCTCTAATATGAACTTTCAGTGAGACCTTCACCTATGGCTGGCATTTGTGTGCTTCTTTTACTGCCTTTTTCTTTGTACATGGGGTCCTGGCAGGTGGAGTCGTGGGCATCTTTATCTATTGAACTATTTGCAAACTCAAATTTTGCACACAGAACTCTTACAGAGTTTTGATAATGCTACAAGCCCACAAACCTAAACCTGAAAACACTTGATGGGAATCAACACTCTGCTCAGGACAATTCACCCAATACACTCTAAATTTTGTCTTCTGCTACTAAGAGAAAAATCTTTAATATACAAAGGAAAAACAGAGCGATTACAGAGTAGACAACCAACCTAGGAATCAAAGATACTTACAAGTGAAGGTGAATTGAACCAGGGAATCAAAGATACTTGCAAGAAAAGGTGAATTGAACAGAGCTTTCTGCATTCTTCTCACCATGCAAAGTTCAGAAATTCCATTATCCCACCTAGCCTAGGTTGTATTTAACCTAATATTTCAATTACCAAAGGATAGTCAAAGATTCAAATGGCTGGAAGATCTAGTGTAGGGGTGGAAGAGCTTCAAACGCATCAATGAAGCCACAATGGTTCCAGGTCAATGCCATATCTGCTTGTGATGCCTTTGGTAGTAATTCACTGATCTCAAAATTGCATCTGCCGTGATCTCATAATTGTGTCTGCCATGATCAACAACACAACCTACCTGAACAAATTCTGAAACAACTATTATTGTTGTGGTTTTGAAGTCTCTCACCACATGGTTGTATTTGTCGGAGGAATGAAGACAACACCACGTGGTTGTCTTTGTCGGAGGAATGAAGACAAGTTTTTTTTTTTTTCTCTGGCCACGTGATTATCTGTTTCTGCACTTCATAGACGTGTGTTCACAAAGACCGATCGCCTTGAAACATGCGAACAAATTGAAATCTAAAACCAATTGTCACGCCATTGTCGCTTGGAGGGTATGGTGGACTTTGCTGACACTATATTTTTTCATTTTATCGTTTCTAGGGTCAATTATTCAGGGTAAGGACTAGCTACTTGCAGCCCCTCTTGTTTTTTTTAAATACATCTTAAAATATTTTTGCATTAGATTATTATTTTTAATATACCTTATAATATTTTTTATTAACAATAAAATGATGTGAACTTTTAAAAATAGAATGATGTGAACTTTTTAAAAACAAATATATAGTCTTAAATTTACCACCTAATATAGGAATAATTTTCTTGTGATAATATGAGTTTATGTATTAATAACATATATTTTAGAGTAAGTTTTGGTGAGACATCTTGATTGGTGATGGTTGTGTGTGAAAGAATGTTGGTTCCTTGAAGCTCTAGGTTCAATTTTTTCTTGAATGAACAAGATGCATATAATATAGTGTTAGTGTAAAAAAACATAAATTTTAAAGTAATGAAATAATAAAACATTGAAATTAAATTAACAAAATAGCCTGAAACAATCAATCTTAATTACATCATTATTATTATTATTATTATATATATATATATATATATATATATATAAACATTAAAATTAAATTAAATTAACATAATATGATAGAAGAATACATCTTAATTATATTATTTAAAGTTTTTATTATATATATATATTAAAACATTAAAATTAAATTAAATTAACATATTATGATTGGAAAATACATCTTAATTATGTTATTTAAAGTTTTTATTTTTTATAAAAATAAAATATTTTCAAATTATTTGGCATATTTATATTTCTATCCAAAGGAATATTATTTATAATATTATTTAGCTAATTCACCCACCAAACTCAAGTGCCTGAATTGACCTCGTGACTTCTTCATCAAAGAGATACTCAGTAACAAAAATTCAATCAATTAAGCTAACTTTTAGGAGTATATATATTAGTTCATATAATATATAATAAAGTAAAAATATTGTTTATCTTCTTAAAATGATGATGATTAACAATTACTAATATTTATATTAGACCTTTAAAAAGTAAAAAGTAAGATATTTGTGAGAATTATTTAATATTTTAATTTTACAAAAGAAAATAAGAGAAATATTTCTAAATCAAGATAGTTTTGTTGACTTAAAAAATTAAAAAAATTAGTAAAAATCATCTTATGATATCACAATCCATTTAAATTAGATTTAAAAAAATTATTTTCATATTATTTTAATATTTCATTTATTAATATGTAAATTAATATTATTTATAATATATTAAAATACCAAAACGTTATGCATTTAGTTTTTTAAATATATATATTGTAAACGGGGATAACTTTCCGTGAGCTTATATATTAATAATAATACAGATTTTAAAATAATGAAATAATAAAAAAATTAAATTAAATTAACATAATATGATGGGACAATATCTTAACTCTATTATTTAAATTTATTATTTTTTTATTAAAATATAAAAATTTAAAATTATATTAACATTTATTATTTTTTTATTAAAATTTAAAATTTTAAAATTATATTAGCATTTTCATTTGTTTTTATATATTTTTTAATTAATATTTCAAATAATATTATAAACTACCAATATTGTTTCGTTTATTTTGAAACGATGATGACGGTATTTATATTAAATTAATATTACTTATAATATATTGAAATGAAAAAGCATTATACATTTTGTTTTATATATATTTTTTAATTAATATTTCAAATAATATTATAAACTACCAATATTGTTTTGTTTTTTTTGAAACGATGATGACGGTATTTATATTGTTTACCAATATTACATATATAATATTTCATCTAATATTATAAATTATTAATCTTGTTTTGTCTTTTTTTTAAACGATGTTGATGGTATTTATATTTTCAATCCATTTACCAAATCTTAAAAATGAGATAAATGAGAATTTTTTAATATTTTATTTTTGTTCTCAAGAGAAGTAAGAGAAGTATTCTTATATCACTATAGTTTTACTGATTTAAAAAGTCTAGAAAATTGAGACTAACAAAATATTTGAAAATGTGTTTTTTATATTTAACTTTTATAGTTTCATCCATTGCATTTTGGGAATTGATCAACTTCCAGTTTCATTATTGATCTAGTGAGATTTAATTCTTATCTTGGGAATGTTCATTTTCTTCTTAACACTAGTCAAGTTAGAAAGATAATTTTAGTTTTAGAGATTGGGGATGATTGCCTCCTTATAATATCTTAGTTTCTTTTTTCTCTCTAGATTTTTTTATCACCCCACAATTTCTCCTTAAATTTGGAAATAATAATATTTTAATATTATCCTAATAGTCCTTTATTCCCCAATGGTCTAGTCAAGACTAAGAATCCTTATGTCACCTTCACTTGAGCAAAAAGTGGGGGTTTGGCTAGAGTTAGAAACAATTTTAGGAAACCTCTTGGTGTCCATGTTGTATAACTTCTTATCCTTAAGATACCTAGTCATAAATATGCTTTTAATGAGGAAAGACTTGCTTCAATTATGACAATAGGGTAGGAAATATTGCATTTAATGTTGAATTTGTAGATTATAAAGTACTTTTGGATATATTGATTCTTCCTACACTTTTGGATATATTACCTTACATCTATATAAAATAACATAAGTGACAAGAGTCTCAAAGAAAGACTTTTTTTAATCCCAAATCCAATGATTTTCCTATTTACATTTATTTTTAAACCCTTAATAAACTTTCCAACCTCCCATTATCATAATTTCAATTAAGCTTATAACAAATATAAATAATGATTGAATAAATTTATGACTATTAATACAATTAATAATATTTATATTTATTTTTACTTACATATAAAAAGTAATAATGAAATTAAAAATATGTAATCTATATCTAATTGTAACAATAAGGGAAGTAAATAATTCAGTGATATAAAAATGGAAAAAAATAAAAAATAGATTTAAAAAAATAAAAAGAAATATGTAAGGAAATTATGTACTGAAAGATATTGAATAATTTAAAATGCTTATTATAAGGATTTCATATTTAAATTTTTGTTTCTTTAGTTGTTGTTGTTTTTTTTTAATTAAAAATGTTTTTAATGATGATGATGATGATGGTTACCAAACTTTGGTCTATTGGACCTAAAGAAACGAATTATTTAGTTTGTTTTAAAATTGTACTCCTATGCTCGAAGAGCTTGGAGAGAAGAGTCCCTAACTCACTATAATTTTGACATGTTAAAAGGCTAAGAAGGTAATGACACTGAGATCTAATATGGGTGTACCCAGGGTATTTTAAGAGGAAGTGGTTTTCATCCTCAATATTCATATTCTCACAAAGATGGCATATCCTTTCCACCCATGGTGTTTTAGGAATTACCCAACTACCTGTTTTACTATGGAGCTCATGAGAGTTCGTTCTTATCTTGGCTATATTTTTTTTTTTTCTTCTAGCTAATTAAAACAGAAAACTACTTTTGATTTTCTAAAGTAAGATTGATGACCTCCTTATAATATCTTAATTTTCTTTTAACCTCTAAATTTATATATATTATATTTAAATTTTATTATTATTATATATAAGTTATTGTATACAAATATCATAAAATAAAAATTATTATATACAAATATCATCAAAACATAAACTAAATTCAAAAAATTATTTAAATTATAATATCTTATAAAATTATCATCAAAATAATAAACAATATTAATACAAAATTTCTTTAGTTTGTTCAATAATCCCAAACACCTATCTAAAACGTACTAATTTAAAATAATATAAGTATAATTTACCTTATAAATATATAAACATTATAATTAAAAAAAATTAAATATATAATATATTTTATAAATATATAAACATTATAATTAAAAAAATTAAATATATAAATATATTTTTTAATTAGCTCTTTCAGGGCGATATGTTGCTCTACCAACACATTGTTAAAATATTAGTGCAGTTGGACCGGTCACGAGTTCAAATCTCACCTTACTATACATCGTACATGGATTGTACGGTTGATATGTTTTTACTTTACAATTAAAATGAAAAATACAATTAAGTAGTGAAAGATATAACTTATCATAATTAATAATTAATTGTTAGAACATTATTACATTAATTAGTAATTTAATTGTTACAACATTAATGATAAGATTAAAGATGTTTATACCCTTCCCAAATGAAGCAATCTATAAGGGACCCAAGATTAATGATATTTATACCCTTCAATGAAGCAATCTACAAGGGACCCATGTCGAGTGAAACACACCATTTCATTGCTTAAGAACGCCACGTCAGACTCTTGGATATGGCAAACACACCATTTCATTGCTTAAAACGCCACGTCAGACTCTTGGATATGGCAAACACACCATTTCATTGCTTAAAACGCCACGTCAGACTCTTGGATACGGCAAAGAGAAATGTTAATGGTTGACTTAATCTTCTACAGATGGCATTGCAGTGACAAGATCAGCACGCTTGCAAACTATAATGTCAAGGTCAGCATTGACAGCCCCATATACAACGAAGGACGCCGGAAGGAGATCTGTTTGTGAACGTGGTAAAATACAACTTATCCCATCCCTCGCAGGGCGCGAATTCACACCAACCGACTGCAACAGTGGAAAAAAAGAGAGGGGGGTTTGGTGTTGGTCATTACTCGGCGAGCAACCAGAATACACGGCAAAGATTCTACTCCCCTGCACGTCTGTGCGGGATCGAGAAGACAAAGTCGATCCATTGACCTTGTCGTCGCTTTTACAAATTCCAACGAAGTTCCTAACTGGTGGTATATACCAAGCATTTGTGGCGAAATCCAAAATCAATTGCGACTGGTTGCAGGCAGGGTAGACAATTCCTGTAGCTTCATGGACATTCATGCCGCTCGCCACGCTCTTCTCCAATCCATGAAAGAAGCAGAAGAAATAAGCAAATCGCTGCAGAAATCCAGCCTAAAACTCCTCCATATACAGAAAAATACGGAAATTTTAGGGCATGTCATGACACCTCTGTTATCCCAGTCCACAGAATTTGAGCAATTAGTAGGTTGCGTGGACCGAGCAATCGAGCCTGCTGATTACATTCTTCAGGCCCTGCAATCCATTAGAGAAAAGGAAACCCTTCTCATGGGTGACCCGTTGAAAGATCTCCAGAAATATGCCAAAACAATGGCAGACTTAGAGGAGCAGCTAAGTTATATTAAGCATAACTACCCCGCAATGGTGGAGGCCTTGTTAGGAGCCTTTCATGCTGTAAGTGAGAACAGGATATCAGACAGCTATAGAATGCACACGCTCAAAGAAGCACTCCAAGGCCTGGATAAAGATCCTCAGAGTTTCATAAAAATTGGGTCAGAAATCGTGGATTCAGCATTAGAAAAGCTTGAAACAGTCTTCATGTCCATTCTAGTGAATAACAACAGTCCAATGGATCTCCATGGTGAAAATTATACAGAAATGGAAGGGGATTTCTTTCTGTTTGTGGACATGGAGGATGTGGGTTTGTTGCAAATGATTGCAGAAATTTTGGAGAGCTTTGGCAGAGCTAAAAAGTGCTTGAAGATTTATGGTTCGATTAGGATTGAGAGCATGAGAGCGAGCTTCAAGAGCATGGAAACTGATTATCTCAGATATAATTCTTCATCATCTATTGATAAGCTTGAGTGGACTGCTCTAGAAGACCATGTGGCAGAATGGTTGGAGGCGTTAAGGAAGACAGTGAAGGTCTTGGTTTCTTCTGAGAGAAATCTCTGCAACAGGATCTTTGAGACATTTGATATGGGATTGTGGACAGATTTCTTTCAGAAATTGGTTTTAGGAAGCGGCATGAAAGCACTGATAGAGTTTGGAGAGGCCGTTGCCCTGAGCCAGAGAGAGCCTCAAAAGTTGTTCAAGTTGTTGGACATGGTTGAAGGATTGGAGACATTGAAGGAGGACTTCGGGGTGGTTTTTGAAGGGCCTGGATGCCTGGAGATCAGGCTTCGGTTGAGCGAAATGGAGAAGCACTTGGTGCACAGTGCTTGTCAAGTTCTGTGGGACTTTGGGAAGCAGGTAGAGGAGGATTCAGGGTTGTTTGTTGATGGGAGTCCACCAAAGCTTACAAGCTACGTTGTGAATTATCTCAAGTTTATGTTGACTGAATATGAAGAGGTTATGGCAAAGGTCTGGGGAATGGAGAACAACACAAGCCTTGCAGAGGCTGTTAGTCATGTGATGGATTCTTTGGAGCTGAGTTTGGAGACCAGAGCCAAGGGATACAATGCATCTGGATTGGCACACATATTCCTCATGAATAGTTATTGGTATATATTCAAGAGGGCCAGAGACAGCAAACTAGGGAATCTGTTGGGGGACGCATGGCTAAAGCAGAGGAAGAGATTGGTTAATCAACATGTTTTGGGTTATGAAAAGGAAGTATGGGTTCCCCTGGTGAAGCTTTTGAACAAAGATGGGCTGGTTGTGTCCAGTGGTGGGAAGGGAGGAGCCAAGGATTTGTTTAAGCAGAGAATCCGCTCATTCAATTCCGCATTTGAGAAGTTATATGAAGAGCACAAGAATTGGGTGATCCCTGATGAAGAGCTCAGAGAGGGCACCTTTACGAAAATCGAGCGAGCTGTAATTCCTGCTTACAGGAACTACATTGAAAATTTCAGCATATTGCTTGATCATTCTGCCAGTGAAAGCAAGCATTTGAGATACACTCCAGAGCAACTCGAGCTTATGTTATCACATCTGTTTACTATCAGGTAGGACTGGATTGTCCAACTGAAATAATGTAGATATTCCAGGCAGGGAAGGTCAGGGCTCAAACACAACTCCATGATTACCAGGCAGGGAAGGTCAGGGCTCAAACACAACTCCATGATTACCAGGCACCGTTATTCTTTTTGGTCACTTTGGAGGTCTCCACTAACTACTTACATATTTTTTATCATCGCAATCTATCAAATTACAAGCTTTTAATACAGGGCATGTGAGTGCTTGGGAAACTAAAATTCAGATATTACATTTGGTGCAAAGCATATAGTATTCTTGGCATTTATGGTCTTTTGTGGACCCTAAGTTATTAGGTTTTCGTTATCCATTTAAGATTATTACAAGTTATCAAATCTGCTAAGACTGGATGTTATGCTACAATGTACTGTAACTTGTAAGTTGTTTTGACAAAAAAGGTGATATTTGAGTACATGGAATACTTGTAAACAGGATAACTGGCTACATGGAGAACTCATGAGAAAGGGCTTCCGGATTCCAATATCAATGCTATACCACTGTCCTAATGAGGAATTTATGTTCCTTTTTCATTTTGGGCAGCAGTGTCATAAATGTAAGATAATGTCCTCTCTACTGTTCTCATAGGCCAAAACAGGGAACTTAATCTTTTATTTTGAAGTGGCTCAAATGTAACTCCATGCCACATTCTCACCATCGCTTGAAAGGTCCAGGGTCATGCAGCATAACTTGTGGGCAGAATACTTACAAATCTCACCATGGTCTGAGAGGTCCAGGGCCATGCCGCATAACTTATGGGCTGAATACTTATTTGTAACTTGAGAAGTCACTGCACTCATTTTTTTTGTTTAGAGAAAGGATTTGTATTTTGGGTAGCAGTAGTATAAATGTAAGATATTGTCCTCTCTATTGCTAGTACCTGAATCTTTATTTTGAAGTGGCTCAAAAGTAACTCCTTGCCATATTCTCACTATGGCTTGAGAGGTCCAGGGCCACACAATATCAATTGCAAGCTAAATACATTTTGTAACCTGAGAAGGCACTGCACTCTCATTTTCTTTATTGAAAGGGTTTGTCATATTCTTTTTATTGACTTTGGAAGGATCAGCGCTGATTAGTTGTCATATAATCATAACACAAAATGGTTCCAACTCTCAAGGCCAACGAGCCTTGATTCATAAATACCCTTAAAAGGCCATATCATCAGTGGTGGATGAATCCAACTAAGAACTTGGCCTTCCATTCCGCAGGACAGTAATGACTATTCAAATTAGTTGTATGATCTCACTGTTATCATTGTATATGGTGGTTGCATTAAAAGGAATCTCACTGGGTGTAAAAGATGTCAAAATTAGATTGTAATCTGTTTGATATGACTTATTTATTCTGTATCTTGTGGCCTAGAGTAAGATATGTTTATCTTCTTGTTACAAGCATAAAATCTCCTCCTCTATCCCTTCCATAATGGATTTTCATATTTTCTTGGAATTTTGGAAACGTATCTACAGTGATTTGAAAATCCCCTATATAATGTACTAAGGACTTTTTTGAAAGTACAAGAAGTTGCAATTCCATTTACCTTTGTTGTTTATAAATTTTATGTTGAATTTGGGAATAGATCAGCATATGGTTTGGCAAAACTGGGTATAGCGTAGATTTAGATTGGAAAAAGAACTGGTAAGTAGAAAATGGTCTCCCAAGTCTCAGGACTAGTATCCTATTTGTTGTTTACAATTTATGTTTAATTTGGGAGTGATTAGAATATGGTTTGGTAAATTTATGTGTATTATAAAATTATAATAAGTGGTAGTATTTGGTTCATGTATGTGATTCAGGTAAGAGACTATTTGAAAACACATGACTTTATTGTTGTAGTATTGGCAATTATTGTATACTATATAGGAATTTTAGCTTATACGTTTTAGGATAAGAGCTGATTTTCCTTAAATATAAAGAAACAGGTTCACTACCTAAAACCTTTAGAAATCTATTAAAAATGGAAGTATATTACATTATAAAGTCACTGCAAAATAAATCAACTTCCTTGATGATGATAGGTCAATAAATTTTGCTCATAGTTACAATGCCTTATTATGCACTGCATTGAAATAGATGGACTCTCTTGTAAGAAGAATGATGTTGTGTTTAGACAGAGTGGAAAGGAAAGACATTGTTTAATTATTATATGTTTTGGAGTTTTTAGCTAGAAACTGGCAAAATTTTTTCTAGCTAATTCTTGATATTTGTTGTTTAAAATTGGGTTTTTAACTTCAATTATGGATTCAGCACCTTAAAAGCCCCAAAGAAACTCAGATTATGGAGAGTTCACAACTCAAACTTGTAATTCCAACTAATTTTTGTGAAATTTTAGGCAAATTAGACCATGAAATAGACCCAAAAACCTTCCAAAAAATATAACAAATAGATTACGGTGAAAGAATAAATAAAAGTTGTTCCCTATAATACTCCTCCTTTTCTAGGATTTAGTATGTAATGAAATTATTCACTGCTTCCCAGGGTAAAAGGGAATCTGTGTTTGTTTGAATGATTACAATTCAGTTTTTCCTGGCAAAGCTTATTTTCCAGTCTATGCACCCATAAATGAGCGGGGGCAGTAAATGCCCACTGTAAGATTAAAGCAGGTACACCATCCTGGAGTGGGCATTTATTGCCCCCATGCATTTACGGGTGCATAGACTGGAAAATAAGCTTCTCGGTTTTCCTAACCTGACACCATATTCCTGCAAATATGAGATTATCTGGTACAAGTGAAATGATCTGACACTAATATTGAATGTGTTTTTGGATAACAATTTTTTTTTTGAAATTTTAGACAAATTAAACCATGAAATAGACCCAAAAACCTTCCAAAAAATATAACAAATAGACTAAGGTGAAAAGAATAAATAAAAGTTGTTCCCTATAATACTCCCCTCATTGTCTAGGATTTAGTAGGTACGATTTGGGAGTGATCATTTATTGCTTCCGAGGATAAAGGGGAATCTGTGTTGGTTTGAATGATTACAATTCAATTTTTTCTAAGAAAGTTTATTTTCCAGTCTATGTGCCCATGTGCCCATAAATATACTAGAGATAGAATTAAAGCAGATACATTATCCTACAGTTGACATTTACTACCAATACATTTATGAAGTTGTCTACCGAGCCCGTGAAATAGCCTGGACGGCAAAAAGTTGTCGGAATCCGGTCAACTAAAACTCGAAAAATCATGTGATTGGAGTGTTTCGAATCCATTTTTGATGCTGAAAATGGATTTAGCAGTATCAAAAACCCTTAGGGCACTAGTTTAACAATTGTAAACAAGATTCTGGGCAAATCTTTGCCAGATTTTCTGAAAAACATTGCCAGATTCTGGATGAAAACGTAGCCTTTTTAGACAGCATACATTTATGAGTGCATAAACTGAAAAATAAGTTTCGCCGTTTTCCTAGCCTGACGCCATATTCCTGCAAACGCTGATGAGATCATCTGGTACAAGTGAAAAGTGCCAATGAGAAATTCGTACCAATATTGAATGTGTTTTTGGATCACAATTTTTTTTATAAAAGTTGTTTAGATTAATATTAAATTTTATAAAAACTTATTTATTGAAAAATAATAATAAATGTAAAATTAAATTTATTTCAGAAGCATGATCGGTATCTTTTTTATTATAAAAGGTATTTAATGTATTATAATATATATATATATATATAATTTTTTTTTGGTATTATAAAGAGTTTATATATATATAAAATAAAATAAAATAATTATTTAAATTCATTTAAGATGGTTGAAGAAATGAATATTATTTTTTATTATTCATGGTCAATTCTTATAAGTAATTTGTCATATATATTACTCTAATGTTTGGGTGAAAAAAATTAATATAGATAGGTTAGTAAAAATGTGAAAAGGAAATGTAAGTTAGTCAAGTTGAACTATCTAGGTACATTTTTCTCTTTACCTTATTGCTCCATTTAGATTGTGTTTCACTTGAACTCTAATGAGGAGAAACAACCTTTCAATTGGTGATTCCAATGATTTCATGGTTGTCTAGGATCTTGTTAATGTGTTTCATTTGGTGCAAGGATGCTTTAGAGTGTATTATTTTTCATATTTAAGGAGAACCCAATCACTTCTGAAGGGAATGGCAAGGTTGTTTAATTGAGATATAAAAGGTTTTGATTTTGCAAAAGGAAGGTTTAGGCTTGTTGAATATTTAATACATTTTTAAATTTTTTTGGCAAAATTTTGTGTTTCGGTTTTTTGTTTGAATAACCTTGTTGTTGTGATTTTAAAATTGTGTATATAAAGGAAAAATATGCCAAAAAATGAAGTTGTATGTCAAAAAAATGAAGTTATATGACACTATAATTACTCGTATTTGCATGGATTTCAAATAACATTCTGAATCGCTCTTCTTTTGGACTTTGTGTGAATCTATTTTGAAATTGGATGTTGATACATGAAAAAGGGTTATCTAGTATGCATCACATATTGTTGAAACCTTTACCAAAATTAAGTGTTATCTCTTCTAGTAGTTAAAGTATAAACCACACACTAATGACCATTTGGACATGACCATATGAACTCTACATGGGGAATTTTTAAGTTTCAACGAGGATAAAGTTTACTTTTTCCTAGATGAAAAGTTAAAATCTTTCTAAATCAACTCTCTTCATCACAATTCGCTTTGCACTTTAAGTTTTCAAAAGTTTAATGGCTAAGTGTTCATGTTATGTAGTAAAAGGTTCAAAGTACCTCCAATGCATTTAATTAGTGAAGTTGGAATTCGTGTTGACCATCCATTTATATTTTAACTTTTCATTGTTTATAAAGTGGAAAAGGTCACTGATGGAAAGTGTTGGATTACATTGATTAGAGTATAACAAAATTTTAACTTATGTTGATTGACAAGTTGAAGTTTTCCCCAACAAATGCTTATTAGTGTTGAAATAAACTTTGCTTTATTATTTTAAGAAGAAATCTTTCGGTAAAAATCACATTATCATGAACAAAGTCGACGCGTTTCGAACCAACCAATGTGGTTCATCATCAGGACTAGGTGAGAGATTAGATCAGTCATTAAGTTTAAATAGATGTAAGAGAGGCAAAGAAAACCGTTAAAAACAACTAATTTGACTATAAAATAAAAAACGGTTAGTTTTAATTAAAAAATAAAAAACGGCTAGTTTGAATATTAAAATCAAAAGATTTAATTAAAAATAAATAAATATAAAAATAATTAAATAAATAAAATAAAAATAAAAAAATTTTATATATCAATTTTATAGTTTAATTATTTAATTTTTATTAATTGATTATTAAAAATAACAAATATTATTTTATTATAATTATCTATTAATTTATGTAAATTTTTAGAAAAAAAATAAAAAATAAAAAATAAAAAATAAAAATAATAATAATAATAATAATAATAATAAATAAGAAATAAAAATTAAAAAATAAATAAATAATTAAAAAATTAAAAAATATAAAAATATATAAAATAAAAAAAATATAAAATAAAAAAAATAAAAAATAAAATAAAATAAAATACAATAAATAAATAAATAAATAAACAATAATAATAATAATAATAATAATAATAATAAAATAAAATTATAAAAATAATAATAAAAATAAAAATAGTTCCATTAATTTACAAATTTAATTACAATTTGAAATGGCTAGTTTGAATATTCAAATTAAAAAATTATTATTATAAATAACAATTTTATTTTTATTAATATCGTTAATTGATTTTTCAAAATACAAATATTATTGAATTATAATTATATATTATTATGTTGAAATTCTATCTATAAAAAAAAGAAGAAAAAAAAGAAGGGGTTAAGAATATAAGGCAGGGATCCAACACCTGCTTATATTCCAACCAACATCTCTATTGAGATTTATGGGCCTTTTTTCAATTTCAAGGGCCTCTCTTAACTTACGATGATGAAAATGATCAATCCTAGCTAAGACCTTAGCCTCTTCGATGCAGATATGGTGATTAGTTTTTTCCGCATGTTCAGCTAGGGCAGAGGTGCGGGACCTGCCATGTCTAAGGTCAGCTGCATGTTCACATATCCTTTGTCTATATTAAAAGTTGAAATAATCCCTAATGAAAGTTTTAAAAGTGATAGATAACCTTGGTGTTGTGATTTTGAACCTTTATATATTAAAGAAAGAAAAGAAATCCAAAAGCAAAGTTCTATGACACTATGATTACTAGTTTTTATATTGATTTCAAAAACATTCCAAATTACTTTTCTTTTGGACTTTGTGTGAAATATATTTTGAGATTGAAAGGATATATGAAAATGGTTATCTAGTAGGCATCACGCATTATTAAAACCTTTACCAAAGTTAAAGTGTTAACCTTTCTTCTATTCAAAGCATAAACAACACACCAATGACCATTTAGACATGTCATAACACCATTAATTTTTTCAATTTGGTAGATGGGTTATCTAATTAGAATAAATTTAAGAAACCTTGTAGAATTTGATCTTGTTATATGGTTGTTTAAATCATCATATTGAAGGATTTCAAATGTTTTTCTATAAAGCAACTAATTCCACCACATTTTGGGTTTCATCGAGCTAAATTTGAACTTAGTTAATTTGAGTGAATTCGTATCACCAACTATTGCTAATTTTCAAATGAATTCTACATGTCAGCATGCAAGCACATTTTCGCTATTAGAGTGTCATTTTCAGTTATTTTGTGTGCAAAGTTCTAAGGAACGAATTCACTATAAATTTTTGAAGCATTGTCATTATTTAACTTCCCCAAGTAGGACAATAGTTATCTCATCACAAAGTATCTTTTTAGAAACTCTCCTTTTCAAGTCCTTTAAAATAAATGAATAATCTTATCACACCAATTTTTGAAACTAGAAAAGAATTATTTCTATCTTTTGAAAGGAAAAAATAATATTTTCTCTTCTCAAGCATTTGAAAATATTAGATAGTTAAAAATATAAATGCTTGGAACCAACTCAATTTACAAATGTTAAGTTAGGTGAAAATTAGGAAAACCATTTCCTTAATATAAAAAATATTTTTCTTTTCTCGGATTTAATGCCTCCAAGAATATCTTCATCTAAGACTCTAATGAAATCCCAAAAAGGGAATCGACCTATGCTTGAACACATAGAACAACAAGAACAAGGGTATTTAGAAACTGAAACAAATCAATAGCATTTTACCCCTATTATCTGGATACTTATATCAAAATCTAAACCTATAAAACCAATACAATGATACATATTCACATGTAGTTCCACATATTCCTTGCCCAAAATGAAGATAGACCTATATAAAATCTATGAAGAAAACTCTCTTGATGCCCTTCCTCCAAGTGACCCCTAGATGAGGAATATTGATTAACTAGTATTACTAAATACCAATAAGTATTTCCTCATTTTGTTGTGGCAAGGAATCTAATTATGCCTTGCTTAGATGTTTTGTATTGAATCATATCCCACATAGATGTAAATCATAGAACCATCATAAATATGGGGGGAGGTTCATTCGATCCCACCAACCCTTAGAATTAGAGATATACTACAAACTACTACAACCTTAGAAACATGTAATAACATGGTTTGTAGAGCAATTCAATTGAGAGTATGACACTAAGAAAATACTCGCTAGTTGATGGGTAGAAGGTGAAAGAATTTTAGAGAATATGATGGTGTCTATGCAATGACCAACTTAAGGGACCCTTAAATTTTCACACTGGATTTGATAGATAAAGTGTATGGAGAACATAAATGCACCCATTTCAAATATGTTCAAGTTTCCTTTATCATACACAATTGTCACCATTGGAAGCATTTTCATTTAGCTAAAAATTATGTCCTACTCTCTTAATAAAATGATAGGAAAGGCACAAAAAGCAAAAGCCAAACCTAGAGTGGTTCCTACCTTTTATATGAAATCCTACCTAAAGGATGTGATTTGTGCAACTAATCACTTTTCTAGAATAAATTGGAGGAGTCATATTGTTGGACCTCCAATACATGTTTATTTCCAAGTGATTTGGGAAAATAATTATAATAATAACTATATTAGAATTTGTCATTTCTTTCTATCACCTATGTACACATTAAGCTTTTTTAAAGAATTTCCTGTACTTATTAAAGAATCCATAAAGCTTATTAAGTACATTGGGAACTAGTATATTCAGAGGATTTTACTTATTTCATAATTTATGGTGTAACTACCACACTTTTCTTTCCCACATTCATACCAAACAGATTAATCCCAAGTGAAATTGCTTACCATAGTTCAATGCCTTATTGGCTAAATATGTTAGAAAGAAAACTTTTATATCATATCATTTGTACCAAACATATTAATCTTAAGTGAAATTTCATACCAAACTATTTTACAAGGGTTCAATGCCTCATTGGCTAAATATGTTAGAAAGAAAACATGTATCCCATATAATTTTAATTTGGGACATTATGGGCTAGAAAGTGCAAAGTAGGCAAGATATGAAGCCAATGTCATGCTTGAATTTAAATATCCCCAAGGTCAAATTTAGGAGACATTATCCATTTGACTCTAGTATTAAAGAATAGTGACATTTTTTCCTTCGGCTAACCATATACTCATCAACAATGTGATAGTGTGATCCCATATGAAAATGTCGTTGATTGGGAAGAAGTTCAACTTAGGTTGAAGTCCAAATAATTTTCCCCTTTTCATAGCATTAAAAAATCAAATGGATATTATCAAGCAAAAATTGGATGAGGTATAAAGGGCGATTAAGGAAGAGGAAGAGGAAAAAAGAAACATTGAAGAAGCCACGCTGAGAGAAGAAGCAGAGTTAAGGACCAAATCCGAGTAAGAAGAGATTAAAAAAAGAAGTCAAGAAGAAGCATAATTGAAAGAGAAAATTGAAGAGGAGATCAAAAAAATTGAAAAAGAAGAAGTGAGAATAATCACAATTGAATAAATAGAGAAATATTAGAGAGAATTTGAGAAAATGAAACAAGCTAAAGTTGACGAGAAAATGAAAAGGGAAGAAGAACAAAATATGAGGGAAGAAAGGAAAAACTAGAAACAATACATAATGAAAGATTGGAAGAAGAAGAAAGAACAAGAACTTCAAAAAAAAGAAACAAAACCAGATAAAGATTAAGGGAATATTTCTAGTGATGATGAGAATGCATCAAAATAACGATCACCTAGCCAAGAAAAGTAGCAAATAGAACAACCATAAAAACAACAAATATAATCAGTTGAAAACACCCCTTATAAGTAGTTTCATTGACCTAATTATGAAAGTTGTGGTTATTCCTAAGTTAGGGATAGGAAATAGTAAAGAGACAATCATGGAGCATGGTATAAGTGGTTAACGCAAGTATGTTAGAAAATATTCTATCATGGTGATATCAACCAATTATTGATCCATTGGAGGATGTAATAGATTTAGAAATGAACACATATAATAGGAGAAAGTATATTATTGTTAGGCAAACATGGAAGAGGATGAAATTTGACTTGGACATTGCCATCTTGTTCACTATTGGAGAGAAAGTTACAGAAAACAAAAGAGGTAGATTGAGTAACCTCTTATACATTTTGTTGGCTATCTCACAAGCTACAGTGGACAAGGCTAGATCTAAAGAAAAATAAATTCAAAACTTGGGATATAAATATCATTACTAGAGAACCTAGTAAAATATTACAAACCTTCATAGGCACTGGTAACAATGTTTGTAGGAATGAGATAAGATTAATACTCAACGAAGACATACTTTGTCTATAAAGTAATTAATATGCAATAATTAAGCATGTGAATGTCCATTCTTTCCAAGAAAAAAATAATTTGGAAGGAACAATAGGGAAAAGTTCAAGACCAACTAAATTTTATCAAGTAAATCCAAAAACAATAGAGGACATGGGGTGTTGGAAAATATAACTAAGTTCTGTCTTCATTGTACTTGAAGAAAAAAATGTAATATATTTGTCAAAAGAAAAGAATTTTATTATTGTTGAATTGACTTGTTAAAGCATGGGTTTTATGCTTGGGTCAGTGGTTATAGGTCAAGCCTCCATTGAAGGCTTCACGATTGAGTCAAATTTTGTCTTGTCATGATGAACTCCTCCTCCATCAAGTCACCTTGTGTTGGCTTCAAAAGAAGAATCATCAAGTTGGGTTCCATAACAATCTACAAGTCAGCCTAACGTAAATAGAAAGACATGAATGTTCAAAAATGCATTTCGTCTCAATATTAAATTATGCAACTCTTCATCAACTTATGTCAGCCTATTTTCAAATGGAAAACTACTATATATACCAGGCTGAGGTTTCACATTGCCACCATAGAAGTTCGGAATAAAATTACAGAGATAATTTTCAGGTAATCACAAAGAAAATCCTTAGTGATATTCTCGACATACATTTCTGAGATATAGTGCAGATTACAGTGGAAAAAATTTCGGTGATATGTTGGATATTCTCGGCATACATTTCTGAGACCGAGTGTGGATTACATTGGACAAAATTTTGGTGATATGTTGCAATAACTCGGTGCTATTTCAGTCTAAAAAATTTGGTGCCACCTATGTTTGGAACTAGTACAGTGACTTCAGTTCGGTGAGATGACAATGATCTCAAGTACTATTACAGTGTTAAGGGCTTGGTGCTATTATTGTTTTAAGGGTTTGGTGCTATTACAATGTTAAGGGATCAGTGCTATCTCAGACTGAAGTAAGAAGGATTGTGTTGCTACTTCTAAAGACATGGTTGTTACTTCAAGAACAATGATGACTTGATGGAGGAATTCTCTAGTTTGTAAGGGTCTTGATCGTCTCATCTTGAATCTACTGAAGGAATAATTTTGACCAGGTTTTCCCCTCGAGGGGGGCTTTGCCCTGGAATCGTACCTACATTTTGTGTCCTCTTCTATTTGTTGTTTGGAATTAGTCTTGATGACAAGAAAATATAAATTGAAAGTTTTAATATTAATAATGTAAACATCACAAGATAATGTCATAATAAGGAAAATCGTTTAAAAAACCAACTATATGGATTTTCCAACATGGTTTCAAATCTATTGCCAAATTCAAAGATAGTTGGAAGAACACTCATACATATTTGAAGCATTCCTAGTGAGATAGTTCAAATCCTTCAAAATATTGGTTTCTTAGTATTTCGGTGGAGGCACAGATTAAAACATTTTAGTAATGTCACAGTTTAATGAAGATACTACTTCGCTATATTTTTACAGAGATGATTTCAGTGACCAAAGAAGCTTGCACTATAACGTAGAAAATAAAGTTAGATCATCTCTAAAATATAGTTCAAATTTCACAGCTTTGATGCAATATCTGTCCCAAGGTAATTACAGTAATACGGTTTCACAACAGTAAGAATGTTTCAATGTATTCACATCAAGAAGGTCTAGTTGCTACCACAAATGAAGTCTCGGTGATGAGGTCTCAGTACTATCACAATAATAGGATCTTAGTCTTGGTAGCATTGTGGAGATTATGTATCGTTGCAATCTCAATGAAATAAATCTCTGTATATAGTTCATATATGACAATGAATGAATAAAAATAATTCAGACAATTTTAGAATGGAGTAAAGAACTCGCAAAATAAGCAAGTGTGGATACATAATTCAGATGTCACAAGATTTCGATCTACCACCATAAGTCAAGCTCAATAAATCTCATAAATAATCTTATGAAGCAACTCCAGTATGAAGTCCTGTCTACCTGTGGATATATATCAAGCACAAGTACAAGGTGCCATATCTAGGAACTCAAGTAAATATTGTCATTATGCAAAAGGTATGAAATCACAAGATACATAAGATTTTAGATTTCCAATTGATCCTAGCCTAGGACAAAGATTTTACTTTCTAAAATAAACTATAAATTTAGTCCTTATCCTCTAGGGTTTACAAGTAACCTAGAATATCAAGTAAAAGGTCCCTCTGATGTTTGAATGATTCCCTCCTCCATGATTATGTAGAATATCTAAATTAAGAAATTAAATTATGTCTTTGGTATCACATGTTGTGCTTGTAAGTATGTTCTATAGGTATAAAAGATGATGGCTTAACACTTCAAGGAATTCCTATTAGGTTTTTCAAGAAATACCTCTAGGTATGTCTCAAACCATACACCTTACATGATTCCCTTAAAGTATGATCATATTATTTTTGTATTAATAACAATGATTCTTGTTTTGGGTGATTCATCTCTTGATAAATCTACACACCCCACTCATATTCTTAACTTATTTTGTAGATTATGGAAAACCCTAACCGAAGGGATATTGTGAAATATTATTTGAAGTTTTACTGATGATGTAATGTTTTGGATTTTAGTATGATCAGGAAAAGCTAACTTGTTAGGGTTGAATGATAAGGTCTAAAATCCCGAACCTTTGAAAATATTGGTAATGTTGGGTTTGTTATGTTCCTATGATTGAAAACCTAACTCATTAGGGTTTGGTGGAATGTCTGAGAAAGACCCTTATAATTTATTAGAAATTATTTCCTTGATATGGGTGTGTTTGTCTGATCAAACCCTAGTCCAATCAAGTTTGTTATATGTCTAACTTCTATTGATATTTGTGAAGTCAGGTTTGACTAACACATTATATGATTATGAATGATTATGAATTCCTAGATATGTGTTGACATGGTTATTGATGGTCATAAATTTTACGATTTAATGGAAGGCCTTGTCTAAGATTATAGGATGATGATATTTGGAAATCTAGGGTTTTCCAACTACACTCTAGTAGTAGTTAAATTTTCTAGTATGTGTGATGTAACAATATGAAAATATATTTGTGATTATTGAGATTGTGAAAATGGAATTATAGATTTGAACCTTAGTAGAATTAAAAATATCTTATGAATAATGACAATATGATGATTTGAGATTTGAGTAAGACGGTTGAAATATGATTTTTGGTTGAATTTGATGGTTGATTGAAAATATAGGGTTTGAAACTAACCTTAGTGGAAGTTGGTCATGTTAATGACTAAGCTGTGATTTGTTTTGATTGACTCTTTTTGAAATCTAGGATTTGTATGAAACCCTAGTAGGAAGTCTAACATATGAATTTTAAAAGGTCGTTGGATGCTTTATATTTGTCTGAATTGTTTCTAGGGTTTTCTATATGTTGTAGTACGGTATGCCATACCTTTGTAAGAAAAATTGAAACCCTAGATGGAAGGAAAGTTGTTATGAAGTAGTCTAGGGTTTATAACAAAGTCCCTAGCAAGATGTTGAAAAATATATGTCTCTTGTTTGTAATTAAGTTTGGGTATCTTATATGTATAAAGTTGAAATTATTATGTGATTTTGATATGGATAACTTCATGCTTCTATAGTTTTGGTTGTACTTGCTATCTAAGTTGTGCAAGTACACAATCTTCAACTTGGTGAAGATGTTCGTTGTGACAAGGATTTTGAGGATGATAATAACTCTGATAAAGTAGTTGGAATCCGTGAAATATTATTTGATGATGAAAAGAAGAATTTGATTTCCCTGAGGAAGCCTGCATAGAAGAGATATCCCTAATATTAAGAGGGATTTTGGATGAAGAGATGCTTCCTAGTTGAGAGGGAGGGCATAACTTAGTTTTGATTAATGAATTTCAGAGGATATGTTGAGGCATGAGAAGTAGGAAAGGAAAAATATATAATTGAGGAATATTCTGTCAAATATTCGGTTCATAGTCCTACTAATTTAAGGAGAAACATCTAGAGCGAACCTAGAGGTTTGTATTTTATTATGTACATATGAAAGTATATTATTGATTGGGGTTTTCTTTTGTACAAGTGAATCTCTCAAAGGTTTTGATAGCATGCTGGTCACCAATTAGTTTTAGTGGGAGAGATTGGTCATCCTTGATCTGTTGGATCAAGGAGTGATGAGGCTTTGTGAATGAAGAATTTTCTGGGAGGACATCTGGTCGACACTTTGTGTTGATGTATAGGTCCCGAAGTTGGAAAGGTAGCATTGATCATTGAGCTCTGACTCACACTTGGATTCTTGGGTTGATGGTTAGAAAGTAAGCTTTATGGTATCTATAGAGGTTGAAATATTGATTCCATATTATTCCCACCCAAATATATTTCCCTAGCCAAGAATCTAGTTCATCTCATTACGATGCCTAAATTGTTGAGAGATTAATGGATAGATTCCCCTAATCAGGAATCTAGTCCATGGAATTGTGGTGCCTAAAATTATTCATAGATGATGTGTTGAGATATTCCATGTACCTATGTTATTATATGTAAATATGAATACCTCCCTAGTTAAGAGGGAGTGTTAGAAATTGTAACTAGGTTCGATCTTTATTGTACTTGAAGTAAAAAATGTAATATATTTGTCAAAAGCAAATAATTTTATTATTTTTGAATTGACTTGTTAAAGCATGGTTTTGTGCTTGGGTCAATGGTTATAGGTCAAGACTCCATTGAAGTCTTTAGGATTGAGTCAAAGTTGTCTTGTCATTTTGAACTCCTCCTCAATCAAGTCACCTTGTGTCAACCTCAAAAGAAGAAACATTGAGTCATCCTAAATTAAATATAAAGAGATGACTGTCCAAAAATGCATGTCGGCTCAATATTAAATGACACGACTCTTCATCAACTTATGTTGGATTATTTTCAAATGGAAAACTACTATATATACTAGGCTGAGGTTTCGCATTACCACCACATAAGTTCGAATTAAAATTACATAGATAATTTTCAGGTAATCACAAAGACAAGCCTCAGTGATATTATCGACATACATTTCTAAGACAAAGTGCGGATTACAGTGGAAATAATTTTGGTGATATGTTGGATATTCTTGGGATACATTTCTGAGACAAAGTGTGGATTACATTAGAAAAAATTTCGGTGATATGTTGCAATAACTTGATGTTATTTCAGTCTCACAATTTTGGTGCCACCTCTGTTCGAAACTAGTATAGTGACTTCAGTTCAGTGAGATGACATTGATCTCAAGTACTATTACAATGTTAAGGGCTTGGTGCTATTATAGTTGTTAACACTGGAAAATCGTACAAGCAGAAAACGACATTATTTAATGTCAGGCAAAAGGATTTACAGGGTTGAAAGACACTAGAGAATCTGGAAAGTATTTAAAAATCTCTAAGGTCTGGGGAAAAATCAATTTTGAGAAAGTCATAAATGCTTTTGCGCGCATAATCCTTCGTGAAGAGCGCCTTTGCATGCCTTTTGACCCGAAATGTGCACAATCTTGGGAGTGGAGAAAGTCACTTTCTGGGACCACAAAAATCACACTCTAGGATAGTGATTTCACATTTGAAGCCGCCTAAGGACAACCATCAAAGCCTCCTTAGACATCAAGGGAGCACACAATGGAATATTTGTGGCACACAATGGAATCATCCCCCTCCCTTGGGTCACCATCCATAATGTACCAAGGGAGGGAAGGAGGATTTGAATTCTCCTATATAAGGCCACCAAGAGATGAAGAATGTGAGAGAACATTGTTATGCTGGCCAAAATTTCCCAAGAAATACCAACAGTGTGTGATTCATAGCTAAAGATAGAGGGGACTCAATTGTTGGCCATCCAAAAATTTCAGTCCACCACAGTAGAGAGAGGGAGACTTTGCACCGAAGCAAGCTTGGAAGTAAAAGCATCCTTGCATCGGGACTTAGAACCCATGTTCTAAGGGCCCTTTGGCAAGAGGGTTAAAGTTTCATCCTCATTTACTACCAGCACTCAATAAGAGGGGCCTAAAAAGCCACCATTTGGATTATTGTAGTTGTTTGACTCTATTCAGAGATTTTGTTTTATTTTTTTAGTTTTTAGTTTAGTTTTAGTTTATATATGCATGCTATTTTTTCTATCTAGTATGTTTATGATTCTAGCTTGTTCCACTAACTTGCTTGAATCCACTTCTTTTTTTGCCTGTGACCAATAACTTAAGAGGGTAAACCACACCCCTTAAGTTGGTGTGATTTCGTATATGCGTGCAAAAAACGCACTAACATAGGATTGGTGACTCCACTAACGTTTATTTCCAAGTTTATGTGGTTATGCCTTTTTGCAGAGACCCCTGTTTGTGCTATGGAGTGGAGTTGAATTTCCCACTTTTTCTCTTGCAGTCCCTAGTTCATCCCAAGTGACAGATTGAAGTAGAAAAACTCAAAAAAATTACTTTTGCAGGAATTTGCACGCTTTTCCCTCCCACAGATGCGCCTAGGGCATGCGTTCAGAGCTGACCCGCGCGCAGACATCATGCCTGTTGTAGCCTTTTGCGCGCAAAAGATAGAAAGAGAAATTTCTCCCACATTTCTATCTTTTCCTGCTTGTAAAGTGCTTGGCAGCCCATAATACATATTCCAACACTGGTTGAGGTACCCCGCAACTTGCTAAAGCTCACTCTTAGCTGCTTTTTGTAGGCTTAGTGTCAGTTTTATTTTAAGTTGATTTTTGCAAATTTCACACATAGTTTAAGTAGGGGGGGGAAATTAACTTGCATTCCGAAAAAAATTTATGTTTTGAAAATTTAGGTACCAACACACCTAGATAATTAGGCAAAGTAAGTGGCCCAAGTCCATGCATGCTTAGCTAGTTTATTTTTTCTAGTGTAAAAGTTATTAGTTTAGTTCAATTTTTGCACTAGGATTTCGGGACCAAGATTGAATTATCAGTAGAAGAGCAAGTAATCTTTGCTACCTTTGCACCCTTCGGTGATCCTAGGCAAGCATATGAACACTCTCTATTCACAACTCACCATCTCCCTTTAGTTAATCACATAGATTAACTAGGAAAAATAGAAAGTGGCCCATATCCGCACATGTTTTTCTTTTAAGCAAGGAACAATACAACATAGTTTAATAGGGGATTTTGAAAAGGATCATCGCATATCCACACGTTCAAACTATGTGCTTGTCCACTTTTTGCTCACACACATCCACCCACTAAGCAAAGAAAAGACACCTAGAACTAACTTAACCAAACTCACTAAATTCTCCCCACAGGGGCCACAAAACAATTTATAGTTTAAGTTAGCATCAAGGGGTTAGGCATCCAATAAGCTTCCTTGTTCATTATTCATCTTGAAACATAGAAGTTGATTTTTTATGGAGCTTTAAATCCACCTATCATCCCACGTAAAAGAAAACCTGTGTGTGACAGAAACCCGTTTTAGAGGGGGTTAGGCTTAGGCGCAGTGCGTGCGGCATTAGTTGGGGCTACCTGACCCCGCTGATACTCGGTACTGTTAGCTGACTTACCAAGAAGCCCAAGACTCAAACGCTCATGTGGGACCATGGCACTTAGTGGCCAAATCTAGGGCATCCTTTCCCTATAGGTGACGGTGCAGGCAAGCACTAGATCCTCTACCCTTACCTTGGTGGATTTTTTTCGGTTGACTAGGGGCGTCGCCAGCTCTTACGGGACGTTGTGCTAGCACTTGCAAGATATATTCTCAAGGCCCAGTTACATTTGAGTGTGTGAGGATGAATAGGTCTTCTAGGATTTGAGTATCATACGCAAACAAACCAAACCACTTTTTTGATTGCTTGATCACATAGGATTAATTTAAAGGGAAAATTAATTTTGTTTTTGCTTTTTTTATGTATGCGATCATAATTTTCTTTGATCATAGACTCTATCCTATCAAATTTTTCCAAAACCAGATCTAGTCGACACCGGAATGGACCCAATGGGACCTCATCGATCTAGGCGTCTTTGGGACCTCCCCCCATTACCGGGAGGGGTTCCAGGTCTTTTTCTATTTAGGTGTCAAAGATGGAACGTTGCCACCATTATTGGTTCGTCCTTTATTGGGGAATCCTTAGTTGGGAACCTTAGTCGGTATCCCAATTCCACACCACACACCACTCCTCCCACAACCCCTAGAGGGCAGAGGAGTGCGACCCATTCAGAAAGCTAGTCAAATACACAGCAGCATCGTCGCAGACTAACCCTCTTCCTAAACAACACTTTGTGTTTTCGCAAGTTGCAATTGCGTCAACCTCCCATTCACCTTTCTTAGCTTCGTTGAATCTACCAGATTTAACCAAGCTGACAAATGACCCTATCACACACAACCCTACATGGCCTCCCATGCCCACGAAGCTCCCTTCGGATATTCAAAAATTCGAAGGAAAGAAAGCAGAAGACCCAGGTAATCATGTCATGACCTTCCACCTGTGGTAATCATAGAATAGTATCATTGACGACACTATTCGATTGAGACTATTTCAACGCACTCTAACAGGAGTAGCCACGAAATGGTACGTGGAGCAACCCTTTGCTTCACATGGAACCTTTTGCATCCTCACCACTGCCTTCCTAACATATTTTCAGTTACCCATTCACCATGATTCCGGAATGGAATTGCTGATACATTTTTGAAAAACCCCCGTCGTCCATATCTCGGACCATCTCCATGAATGGAGGCGGCGTCGTAGTTTATGTAATGCAAAACTCAACGACCATGTTATTTTATATTTTTTCCTGAAAAATCTCACTGCAGAGATTTCAAAGGATGTGGTGAAGCAAAGGCCCACATTCGAAGAAGATGCCATCAACAAGGGCCAACAACTTGAGCTAATTTATACGCAGTCAGGATATATTTACAATATCCTGTTGAACGCCCCGTGCCTACAAACTTATCAAGAATTTCTAGGCGCGTCGAACTCTGCAGAAAGTCTCATTGGGTCATTGAACCAAAGTTACCTAGGAAGTAGCAGTCAAAACCCTGGTTATACATATGGTTCTCCCCAGAACGTACCACAACATGGTTTTCAAAGTCATCATATGCCACAGAAATTTTTTACCAATAGGGCACCAACATATCACCATGGAGGACCCTGTCATTCGGCTCAGGGGAACTAGTATAGAGAGAGAAACACTGACGGAAGAGCTCCCCTCCAACAGCCAAGTGCAAACCAGGGACCACGTTATGCTCAGTCCCCAACACAAGACCCGTCTATGCAGACCAATGCACAGGTGAACTTCGTGCAGCCTTCCCAAAACCAACCACACCAGTCATATAACCAGGAGAACTACCCTCCTAACATGGTGAAGAAATAAGGAAAAAACAAGCCAAAAGGGAATCCTAGACAGGGGGGCAACAACCAACAACACCCGCCATGATCCCAGACTAGAGGCAACTCCAACTAGAATCAGAACCAGGATTCAAGAAATGCCCAACAACAAAGAAAAATGCCACATCTTTGAGCAAACCATTCTTTTTCGATATGTGGTGAGTACGACCATTATACTCACCACTGTCCCAATCTCCCTGAGCTGAAGAAGTTGTAGAGTAACTAAGGACAAGGAGGATCTTCCCAGCAAACAACTGTGATGCAAGAACCTTTCCCCCATCAAGGGATGATCAACACTCAACAACAAAACCCAGATGACTCCGGGAAAAATAGCCACGAAATCTACATGGCTGGCAAAGAGATGTTTTTCCAAACATGGAATCGCAATTACGACACCCCACCAGACACCAACGCGTCAGGGGCGAGTACCAATGCATCGAATGCACCTTTGACCATTTCAAAGATGCCTATTGAGCCATTGCCAAAGATGGCGAAGGGACCCAATAGGAAAGCAGGAAAATACTCCAAAGCAGCCCATAATTATAGCATCGCGGATGATTTAGCCCAATATCCCGCTGCTATTTCAGCTTTGGAAGTATTGCAGTCATGCCCAAAACAATGGAAAGCCCTACTTTCCGTGTTAGGCGCTATCGACCCTGCCAATACACACCTAATGGCTTTTGAATTAGACAAAGCCACCCCTAGGCTTCCTTCGATGGTCGCCTTTCGGATACCAATATCGGTCCAGAATATCACCATTCATCGATGTGTCATTGACGAGGGTGCATTCACGTGCATCATGTCAAAAAATGTTTGGCAGAAGTTAGGGTCTCCTGAACTAAAACCTTCAGTCATCACGCTTAGAGCATCCGATAGTTGTCCTTCGACCCCGTCGGACTCTACCAAAACATACTAGTCTACTTAGCCGGAAAGAAGGTCCACATAGGCATTGAAGTCTTGAATGCTCACTTGGACTATAACATACTCCTTGGACAGAGTTATATGTATGCCATGTTAGCTATAGCCTCCTCTGTCTTCCGCATTATGATGTTCCCCCATGAGGACCACATCATTACTGTCGACGAATTAACGCATAGCGAGAAGCAACCCCTAAAAAACACTGATGTAGTTCTACCCTATGTAGATACATCCTCGGATGCACTGTTACGGTACCAAGAATATGGCCTTGGCCAGTTCAAACTATCGTCTGTTCTAGGATCATTCCTAGGAGATCCCCCCATTATACTTGAGTCATCACCCGATGTCACAGGGGCCCCGGTGTGCATGATGTCCACATCAAGCACCGAGGCTAGTCAAGACATGGACACAAGCAGTAATGACATCGAGTCTTCGACCACAACAGCCTCTCTCACCTACACCGCTTCCCAAACCCCTTTTCTCTACCCCCTAGTTGGTTTCATCTCCCAGTAGGTTTTGGCAATAGTGGTATTACCAAACATATCATTTGCATTACCCGTTTGGTATCTCATCCCCCATACAGGGACAGGAGCCACACACATCACTGCCATAGGGTTAAAGCCCCTCAGTCCTGAGGAGGCCTCACCCGTCCAAGAAACATTCGAAACCATCCTTGGAAAGGAAATTTCCATTGCCAAACCAGTGGTTACGACTATGAAAACCGAGAAGAGAGGAAAGAAGATGGAGACTCCCGCCGTACAACGAGAATAACCAGTCTGCACCATATGCGACGTAATAGGAAACCCTACCCATATCTGCCTAGAGCTGGATGAATTAAAACCACTCCTTGGCTTTGAGGTAGATATCGCGATGCCACATTCCCATAAAAAGGAACACGCCACCAAAGGTAAAGGCAAAGAATTGCGTACCAATCACGCATGTGTTATCTACAACAACTATGGGCACTATACCCATCATTGCCCAGAGATATTGTGATATAGGGATGCCTTACATGCCATCGAGCGATCCTATCAAGAGGATTCCCCCACCCAATCTGTCGGAGATGAACCTCATGTCATCCTATACCTACAGGAGGAACGGAGGGTACTAGAAAGACCCCCAGTCATACCCCCTCCCATGATACGATGCACGTTGTGCGATGAACGTGGTCACTTCCTCAAAGAATGCGCAGCCCTGGAACTAATCCATAGATGGTGTCCTATAGAATGGGTTTACTACATTGGATTACGCGCAACAAAATTCACATGTCCGTTGTGCATCAACAATCGCCTTCTGGAAAAATATATCCCCTGATCCCGGTTAGCCCTCGCTAGTTTGCGCTCAGCGATAGTCCGCCTCTCCCAAGAAGATGACATGAAAACAGAATCCGCATACAGCTCCACAACCTAAGAGGATGTAACGAGTTGATCCTTCCTATTCTTGTCAGCTGAAAAGCGACCAATCCAGGAACCCCTAGTTACCCCCAACCACTCTCTACAGAGAAGACCAACATGCATGTTATGCAAAATGCCCAATCACGTGGTTGCCACTTGCCCTGATTTAGTGGCGTTATGACACTGGTTCCCTTCCAGACCACAAATTGAGCACGACGGGACCCCCATATCTAGGCTATTTTGCCTAATATGTTAGGGAAATCACTATGAGCAACATTTTACCTATATCTCGTGAGTTCATCCTACCATCAATATGATTCATACCATAGAGAAGAAATAGGATGATACCTTGAGATGATTTAGAAAGTACATCACCCTTAGGCCAGTGACCCCACACCCACACAGGCGTGATGGGAAAACTAGGATGACACACCAACCAAGCATGACCCAGGCCAAACCTAGGATAACATGCGGACTATGCGACCTTAATGACCACTAGGTCAATCAGTGCAGAGAAATGAATCCCCTTGCAAATAGTTTCCACACAGTCTCTTCACTTTGTAATATTCCAAAATTTTAGCCTCCAAGCTAAATGGAATATTAGAGTTGTTTTATCACTAGGTAGGTGAATAAATGGGTAGGGAGGCCCATTTACCTCTTTAGAAGGATCAATAACACTCCTAATGTGAAAGGAGTAAGAATAAGCAGCTAATTTGAGCACCCTTGGGTGTGAACAGAGATGGGATCATGTTGATTCAGTCAACTTTGACCAAGTCAACAAAGCTGTCTAGATACATTGAACTTCCTTGATGGACAACGCAGTTTTGGTGGAGGAAAACTTGCATGAGCTTGATGGCACATGTGGATGGGACTCAATGTGGAGAGGTTCAATTACTATATATGGAGAGGATAGGAGCCTTTGTTATTCATGCTTTGATATGATCATTTGATCTTGTCTGTTTAGACTTGGCTTCCTCTTGCTGTTTAGCAGGGTTGCAGTGTTGTTGAGCACAGGGTGTTCCCGAACGGGAATCCCACCTCTTCCCTTGAGAGGCCTCTTGGGAGAGGTTGTCCTATATTTATCCACATCCAGGCTTGAGGCCAAGCACCATTCTTCAGTCCCAACGTTATTTCTGTAGCAGAGTATTGCTGAGTTGCAGGGTGTTGTAGTGGAGGTTTGTTACACCACTTCCAGGTATGTTTCTCAGTAGAAGGTGCCTTCCTTCTCTTGAGAGATCAGCTAGGAAGGATTCTGAGAACATTTCATATCTTGTCAGCAGGACAAAGTATTCCTCATCTCCTACAGCGCAGTCCCTTGCAGGAACTACTTCATTTTGCGTAGAGTTGTTGCAGCAGGGTTAAGACCCTTGTTTCTGAGCTAGTTTCCTAGGGAAAGGGCCAACCCTTCTCCCGAAAAGCTAGAGGAAGGGATTATCATCCCTATTTTGTATTATTTAGCTATATTACTATAAAGTTTCAGTAAGACTGCATTTTTCTGAGCTGAATATTCAGATCTTCTCTTTTTGTACTTGTACTTTCATGAAACCCTTGCCGGGTTGTCTTTATAATGCAATAAGGAGGTCAAATATTCATTTTCTTAGCATATTATTCAATTGAATTCTAGATCCATGTTTTTCTATCATTTTAATACAGAAACCCTCAGAAAATAATGCTATTATTTGCTTCAGTCTTTTCTGCATAACTCAAGTCATGGGATTTGGCTATTTTTGAGCTGATATGAAGCCGAGAGGTCTGTTTAACATATCAAAATCGATTTATTTCTGATCCCCTTTTGTATGTGAGGGCCTAACATCATATTCTAAGGGAACCAAGAATTATTTCACCCAGTAAAAATGCAGATATTTAGAAATAACATTTTCAGGGACTATTTGCTGCATTTTCCCCACTTGGGAATGTGTAGATGTTCTTATTTTGCTGTTGTTTCACTCATTTTATGGCTATGTGTTTTTAGCACATAATATGAGTCTATTTATCACTGAACATCCATTATTATGTTCAGGTGTTGCTGTAGCTCCAACTCAAGAATATCTTAAGATATTCTTATTGTTGTAGAAATTCCCTATTTTGGGACATTACAGTGGTATCAAAGAATAGTCCTAGCTCAACCTGTGGATCTCAGACATGCAACTATCAAGAGAAGGAGAGATGAAAAAAAATAAGACTCCATTGTGTGGAGAAAGAAAGGAGGATAGGCTTACAAAGCTTCTTCCAAAATCTATGCAGTGCATCAATGAAGATCTTAAGAAGATGAGAGGAGAGATGGAATCTCCTGAGGAGTTTAGATCTAGAGCCAGAGATATATTGGCACATAATAGGTATGAGCATGCAACTGCACCCTATTATGCACATCACATTCAAATGCCCAGAACTGCAATGAAAGAGCTGAAAGAAGAGAAAATGCCAAAGAGGGGAACTCTTAGTAATTTTCTGCAAGAGTATGAATCTCAAACTGAAAAGTTCAGAGATCATATCCCTTTCAAAGAGTTTTGCAATATCAAGGTGGAGAGGAGCAAGCTGCATGACATGGATATATTTTCTCTATCTACCTTTGATGGATCCCCAACTTGTTCAGCCAAAGCTTGGATGGAGGAGTTGTATACTTATTTGCAGCAGCACCAAGTTTCTGAAGATGAAGCCATCAGATTTGCAGCGCTACAATTTGAAGGTAAGGCCTATGCTTGGTGGGTGTTTGAGTCATTTTCATTAAAAAATTTTAATACTTCTTCTTTTGCAAAGTTCACTAAGAGATTGGTAGAAAGGTTTGATAAAAAACATGAGACAACCAAACCAATGAAACTTTTGCATAAGTTGGGAGGACCTACAAACTCAAAACCACTTCAGAAACCTATTGGAGGAGATCACATCTTGCATGATACCTTGCTAGAGGCAAGATCCTTGTTTCATAACCTTGGACAAGAGGGCATGAAGGTTCCTTTTGCAAAGGAGGATCCTCTTATTGAGCAGTTACCTCCTATTCATATTGAAGATGAAGAGAAGGATGGGGGTTACAACGCTATCACATCTAGAGCATATCTAGTGCCTCATGCAGAGGGAGGAGGAGCACATGCTCCAACCGGAGGATTTCTTGTGTCATTGCTAGAAGTTCCCCAGGATCTCACATATGGAAGGCAAAGTAAAATCAATGAGCAACATGATTGTGAGATGATATTGATGGAAAGAGAAGGTAGGGAGGAAGGACATCATCATTTGATGAGGAGCACACACCCCTATCTATTTCAGAGAGTTGGTGCAAGGAGGAGGAAGATTGGTTTGCGTTGTGAGGGAAAGGGCAAAGGTGCCCAACCATGTGAACATTCTTCTCTTACCATTGATGTCTCACTATATGGAGGCATTCCACCAGGGAGACCACCATATCTGGAGTTGGTAAGAGAAATCTTTCCATTTGATTCACCACTCTTGGATTTTGGAGAGGTGAAGATTTTGGAGGAAGACTTTGGCATGGGGGATGTCAAAATAGCAGGCAGCAACATTAGGAGAGCTTCACATGCCATATCGCCAGCGCTGTCTCTTGGGAGGATTGATCCATATTGGAGGTCTCAACTCTTAGTAAAGTACTCCAAGGATCTTGGTGCTTGCATGATTCTTGATGACCTTGATAGAGATGACATATATATGGTGGATGATATGATCATCTATTCTTATGGAAGAGTCTTCTTGACTAGAGCTTCTAAGCTCAAGAAGAAGCTGCTACATGTAGCACATGAGGAATTCTTTTCCATGCATTTTGATGCATATCTTTCCTTGGTAGAGGAGTTCATTTGGGAGGGCATTCAACATGACATATTTCAGCATATGGAGAGATGCATAGCCCAGATGGAGATAGAGAGGATGTCACAGCCACTTCCCTACACTTTGGAGGTTAGGGAGAGTTTCCAGTTGAGCCATTTCAACTCAAGATCTCAAGTGCATGATGGAGAATGTACAATTTCACTTCATGTTTTGTACTTCTTTTCTTTATATAAGCAACATATTGTACCAAGGAGGATTATCCCTTCTTGCATATTGTATAGTGATGTACTTGAAGCCATTTGTAGCATTGAGATTGGCTATCTCATTGATGGTTTGTGGGGGAAGCCACATGATTTTTGGTGTGCACCATTGACACCACTTTGTACTTTCATGTTTATATATTGTAAGATGATTGTGGCAGCAAATGAGTGGCTGGAAAAGAACTTGTTTTTGTTTGATTTGATGCAGGCAAAGGATGCACTGCTCTGGTTCCTCGTGTGGGACCTTGATCCACTTTCCAGTTGTCATATGACAACTTGTTTCTATGGGTTTTTGCTTCCATGTATTGTTGATATTTTTATGTTCATGGGAAGCTTTGTTTGGAGAGTGGGATATGAGTTGAAGATGCCCATTGGGAGTATGATTCTCCATAATTTGCATGATGCATGTTTCAGGAGAAGCAATGGACAACCCATGATTACCAAACTACATCTCTTTTCTTCATGTGGGAGGAGCCATTTGGAGAACTTGAGTTTTTGGAGGAGGCACTTCATGGTTTATTTGTTTTGTGGGGTAGCTTGGGCCACTCTTGGAGGTCATAATATTTCAGCCCAAGAGCAGCAAAAACCCCATACTTATCATAAATGGAGAGATAAATCACTTGGATGGGAGGATCCAATCTCTCCATGCAACCCCAACACATTGTATGAACCAGGGGTTGAGGATCTTTTTGAGCTAACTAGATTGGTTCATTTCATTTGGATGATAGCATGGGTGTGGAAGTCACTCATTGGGAATAATATTCCCCATTTTCATCATCACTCCTACCTTGAGGAGGCCATTGGACAGCAGGGAGGTTTCCACTTACATCTTCCACCTTTCTATGATGTAATCCATATGGTTTTGCATGCTTGGGAGGAAACATTAGAGGACATATTTGTAGTAGATCATTTTAAGCAGTGGTGGAGACTTTTGATGAGGAGGCCACAAGAAGAGGAGGGGAGGATTTTTTCTCTCCTTATACAGTTTCTTGAGGACAAGAAATATTTTGGATGGGAGGACTGTAATATTCCAAAATTTTAGCCTCCAAGCTAAATGGAATATTAGAGTTGTTTTATCACTAGGTAGGTGAAAAAATGGGTAGGGAGGCCCATTTACCTCTTTAGAAGGATCAATAACACTCCTAATGTGAAAGGAGTAAGAATAAGCAGCTAATTTGAGCACCCTTGGGCATGAAAAAATATGGGATCATGTTGATTCAGTCAACTTTGACCAAGTCAACAAAGCTGTCTAGATACATTGAACTTCCTTGATGGACAACACAGTTTTGGTGGAGGACAACTTGCATGAGCTTGATGGAACATGTGGATGGGACCCAATGTGGAGAGGTTCACTTGCTATATATGGAGAGGATGGGAGCCTTTGTTATTCATGCTTTGATATGATCATTTGATCTTGTCTGTTTAGACTTGGCTTCCTCTTACTGTTTAGTAGGGTTGCAGTGCTGTTGAGCACAGGGTGTTCCCGAGCGGGAATCCCACCTCTTCCATTGAGAGGCCTCTTGGGAGAGCTTGTCCTGTATTGATCCACATCCAGGCTTGAGGCCAAGCACCATTCTTCGGTCCCAATGTTATTTCTATAGCAGAATATTGCTGAATTGTAGGGTGTTGCAGTGGAGGTTTGTTACACCACTTCTGTGTCTGTTTCTCAGTATAAGGTGCCTTTCTTCTCTTGAGAGATCAACTAGGAAGATTTATGAGCACATTCATATCTTGGAAATAGGCCAAATTATTCCTCATCTCCTACAACGCAGTCCCTTGTAGGAACTGCATCATTTTTCATAGAGTTTCTGCAGCAGAGTTAAGACCCTTGTTTCTGAGCTAGTTTCCTAGGGAAATGGCCAACCCTTCTCCTGGAAATATAGAGGAAGGGATTCTCATCCCTGTTTTGTATTATTCAGCTATATTCCTATAATTTTTCAGTAAGACTGCATTTTTCTGAGCTGAATATTCAGATCTTCTCTTTTTGTACTTGTACTTTCATGAAACCCTTGCCGGGTTGTCTTTATAATGCAATAAGGAGGCCAGATCTTCATTTTCTTAGCATATTGTTCCATTGAATTCCAGATCCATGTTTTTATATCATTTTAATACAGAAACCCTCAGAAAATAACACTGTTATTTGCTTCATTCCTTTCTGCATAACTTAAGTCATGGGATTTGGCTATTTTTGAGCTGATATGAAGCCGGGAGGTCTATTTAACATATCAAAAGGGACTTATTTCTGATCCCCTTTTTTATATGAGGGCCTAACATCATATTCTAAGGGAACCAAGTGTTATTTCACCCAATAAAAACACAGATATTCAGAAATAACGTTTTCAGGGACTATTTGCTGCATTTTCCCCACTTGGGAATGTGTAGAAGTTCTTCTTTTGCTGCTATTTCACTCATTTTATGGCTATGTGTTTTTAACATATCATATGAGTCTATTTATCACTGAACATTAATTATTATGTTCAGGTGTTGCTGTAGCTCCAAATCAAGAATATCCTAAGATATTCTTATTGTTGTAGAAATTCCCTATTTTGGGATATTACACACTCCCTCAGAGAATTATTTCTAACCAAGAGAATATCACACGCACATATTATCGGATTTGTTCAAAATTTCATCATACGATCAAATGTGTGCATCTCCTTAAGCTAAGAGCAGCAAGAGAAGCTTTAAGTCTACACTCCCCCAAAGAGATAGACACACCCAAGCCAACAACATGGAAATGGAAGTAGAATACCACCTCTTCTACAATAGATGCTTTCAAAGTGTCCACATCTAGGACATCGAGTAGTGTGGATTCCCATACAATCTACTCAGTTGGCATAGAGGTACCATGCACCATTTACACTGGCCAAAGCCACGCACGAGACGTATGCCCGCTAATGGAAACATTCAGGCACCTCTATAGTAGACAAAATTTCCACCCATAGGAAATTAACCATCCTAGGGGGGAAACCAGCCTTACATTTACGCAAACTCCCATCATGGAGATTCTTCCCCCACCAAACGCCGACGACACGATACACCACATACAATTTGTATCATCGCATATCGAAAATAGGATTGCAGTTGCCCCCACGTCCTAGTGTTTCCACCTTATTATTGTAGCAAAAGATCAAGGTACCTTACGATTTTGCATTGATTTCCGCGAGATCCCAAATTTTCATGCCGCTATTGAACTCCTTGATGATACCCAGCCTCTAGAACAATGCTTAGTACAACTAGAACTCATTGACGAAAGCACAGTCGCTGCAACACAACAAGGCCCATAAGAAAAGGGAAAAACATCATTCGACCGCGACATCAACCCTCATTCATTCACCGAGGGAGAACTAGTCCTCTGCTATGATGTTGCAAAAGAAGCCCTAGGGCTAGGAAAGTTCGAAACCTTGTGGAAAGGACCTTATGTCATCAAACATTGCCTCCGCCAGGGGGCATACATCTTGACAGAATCAGACGGGACATGCCTCAGCAACCCTATCAACGGCCTTTACCTGAAGAAATTTTACCCATAAGAGCCAAGATGGCCCTTCCCTAGAGTGAATGTACACAAACCCAACCACTGTAAATTTTTGACCAAAATACTTATTACAAAACGCGCTCAAAGTGCTGCCATGGATTACCAGCCCGAACCTTACTTTGGATTTGCTGATGGAGCATCAAGATGGTCTCAAAGTCTAGCCGCAGCTGCCTGGGTCATCTATCACCCTGACTGATCACCACTCTAGAAAAACAGTGTGTGCATCGGTTTAGCAACAAACAATCAGGAAGAATATGACAATGTCATTAGACTTATGTGTGACGTCCTCCATCAGGGCATACGCCATATGCATGCATACCTCGATTCCTAGTTAGTAGTATCGCAGTTAAACCAAAAATTTGAGACAAGAGATACACACCTATTTAGAAAATATTTGCATGCAAAAAGATTAAGTAGACAATTTGACTATATTACATTTACACATGTACCAAGGAGTCAAAACCAAACAGCTGATCGCATAGCTAACAATATTCTAAATTGGAATGTATCTCGAATATACCATCATACATAAAAAACCAAAAACATAGATATCCATCAGCATAACATCAACCATAAACTAAAACAGGTGACACAAAATGTAGAACCGCAAAAAATTATCTCTCATATATATATATCATGGTGTATATGTCGGAGTACAAAAAATAGTGTCGCTGACCAATCAACCAGCCAAAATATACACAAAAGTCGTCAAAAATAGGGGAAGCATCCTCATAATGGGTGCTTTCCCTGTGTACAAGTATACTGTAGGCTGGTGCCCCCTCAGGAGGGGCACTTGGACCCACAACTTCTCCCGGTACCACAATTGGAGCCACCGTTACAACTGAGACTGCCACCCGACGTAAAATAGGTCGATAGTCCCTCTCCCGGGCCATCACCATATCCATCCAGACCTCCTTGAGATCAATCATAAAACCTTGAGAAGCATCCCCTAGGTCAAGCAGTCCACTTGACCCCAGGCATCCTCTAGAAATGACACCTGAGTAGTCAGCTCAGCATTGCGAGCCTCCATCGCATCTGCGCATGCCACCTCTACATCGGCACGAGATCGCTTGGCCGCAACTGTTGAGGTATAAAAGGTGTCTTTTTAATACCTATTTATCTCACATTAATTATCAATGCGGGAGCAAATTTTTATTTCAAGAGTGTACTCAGTCTGAGGCAGCAATTTATCCAAGAGTAATGTAGTAATATGTAGTACAGTGTTTCAAATGAAAAAGTAAACGGATGCTTGAAAAAGAAATCTAACTACAACAACATAAACTCAAATGCTCTAAAATATTAATTAAACCAATTTGCAAAACATCGATCAGGGATACAGTAGCAATAACTCCTTCCCTTAGAAATCAATGCAAGATAACCAATCTGGGAACTTGGAAGAAATAACCAGTGTCCTCTACAGTTGGTGATCTTAAAGTAATCGAAATGAAAGCAAACTCAATCTTCGTGCTGATGAAAATAACTGAAAGGAACAAAATCTTGAAAGGAACAGCAATATGAACAACAATTCTAATTCTAACGCAATTAGGAAACTAATCTCAATATTCCAATCCTGTTGACAACCAAGACTAAGAAACATTTCATTGGAATGAATCATAAATCAATGGAATAGCAACGCTTTATAAAAGATAGCAAGATGAATGAGATAGTAAATACGATCCTTGATAAGATAGAATAATAGTGCAATTCATTAACGTATACATCAAATCTGAATTCAATCCAACAACAATCAAATAACTCTGTAATCGTAATGAATCTAAATGCAATTATCACACAACAGAAATAAAAGAATAGAAATACAAACAGCGGATCGCTCCACTAGGGCCAGGCCCTCAACTGCTAGTGAAAGTGTCGCTGGACTACTGCAGAGCTTGAGAAATGGAACGAGAACGCCTCTTTGTATTAATCAAACATGAATAGCTTTTACATCAGTTGCTCTTTGCTCACAAGAGTCAAGGAATTACAGTGTTACAAAGGGAATTCAATAATCATCCATTGTTCTCCAATACACAATACATGCTCTCCTTTTATAATCAGAAGGAAGAGAAATTAAATAGCAAATATGATCTCCCATAACAATATTGGATTTTTCCCAACAACTTGATCATCCAGAAAATACATTTTCAACAATCTTTCAACAAGAGCAAGGCGAATTTGGCTTTGCAGCTGAGATTTGGAGGACGGCCGCAACAACAAATATGAGAAAATCGTCCTCAAAGAACCCTGCGTTTCTCTCAATACAAGCAGAATTTGGGCAAAACACTCTTCAATAAAGTTAATTGGGCCCGTTGTGGACAAAACCCATGTTCCATATTTTCCAGATTCTTCTTCATTTTCCCAGAATCTTAACCGAAAAACTGTCACTTTTTATTCCAGCGAATTTCTAAGTTGGAATATTTGATGATGATTTGGAGATCAAATCTTCAATTTGGAAAATATCTTGGAGGCTAAAATGGTGAGTGATATTACAAAATTTATTAATAAACCATAATTGATAAAATCATGCATAATAATCTTCAATTTATTAAAAATAAAAGAGAATAAATAATATTCATCCATAAGAGCATAAATCATTATAAAATGGATTTATATGATAAATTATAATAAATGACATGATAAAGAAGAGTAAAAATGGATGAAATAAGTGTTAAAAAGTGGTCATATTCACGACCCAACATCAACCTCACTAGCAACCGAGCTGATTCCCTCTTTGGAAGGGCCAACACCAGCACCACCGCCACCACCAGGTCCTCCAGCAGCATATCTTCCTTGCCCGCCCTGAGGTCTCTGAAGAGGACCGCGGCCGACCAATCGAGCCACGGGGCGACCTACCTCGCCAACATCGGCAAGAGTAACCAAAACTATGTCAGTGTCACCATCAAAACACATAAGCACATATATACTCAAATAAATGCAGAAAACATAAATAATGTACTTGTTGGCCCCTAAGCATAACCAGGAGGGAGACCCATCTCTGGATCCCCTCAGAAGTCCATCCTTGCATATGGGAATGGTAGAAACGTCTGGGGGTTCACCTCGAACCAAGCCTCCATTGTGGCATTCCAATAACACCCCACCATACCCCCACCACCTCGCGGCATCACCGGAGCCCACCTCCTCATGCGAGGCTCCCGTGCCCCCCCAGGAGGCACTGCCACCACTAGTCTCAGTAGCACTACCCTCTTGTACATAATGCTACATAAAATGCTGGCGTACGGAAACAACTTCGATCCATCACGGACCTTGTTGAGCTGTGTCACCATCCTGTCATAGCAAAAACAGGAAAAATAAAAGAAATGATTGGACCTCAACCAACACAAGACTCCAACCTATGGGATAGATGCCCGAAGCGGAGCCGATGACCCTTCAAGTTGCACAATCACTGCCAGAGCACACCGCTCGGCCAAATCTGTCACTGATGCAATGTTGATGCACCCCTCTATAAGAGGCGCCCCACCACAATGATGCCTTCGGAACCTCTCCAAATCCACTCTCTCAGAAGGGAGTGAATACCCCAGTGCCTCACCATGAGGTAGTAACCTGGTCACAAAATATACATCTGTCTTTGGATGGATGGCCAGGTTAGTCCCACACAACACAACTGCACCTCCTACGCCAATGATGGATCAAGTAACGAAGCAATCGGTCCTGCGACCGAAGAAGCTCGTTTTCTTCAAACTTCAGGAGCCCCCATTGTGCCAGCTAACGGCGCGCCCCAACATTAGTAGCCAATGTAGTACAGAGCTCCGACCAATCCCGCTCCCTCCACAAAAACCTGTCATCCAAATAGGAACCCATCAACAACAAAAAAACATAAAAAACGAGAAAAAACTCAAAAAAAAATTCACCTTCCCCTTTTGCATGCCTATATTGGCCATAGGCACTCTTAAGGCGTGCCAAAGAAGGGGAACAGAGCGCTTAAAGTGCACATATCCCCAGAAAATGTGCACAGAGGGTGTGCCCTTGCCCTGATTGCCTGCGCAATCTAGGGCAAAAATCACCCAGAATCTGTACAAACCAAATTTGTACGCATCCCGGCACACTCAGACTGAAAAAATTAAGGTGCAAGATGTCATGGAGGTTACCTGGGAATGATATCACTAATCCCTGGTTCTCAGGCTTACCGCAACGGCAACAAATTCTCCGTAGAAGCCTTTGACCTCTCAAGAACTCAACAAGGACAAATGAGTTGAATTAGGGCCATATTCACCTATATATCGCCCTTTTCAAAAAATTTGGAGGATCATCACGAGAGATCAGAAGGTCCATTATCCGAACTGTAAGCAGCATTGTGATCATCACTGCATAAAGAACATAGGAGATGCCACACATTCACACTCCCAAAAAATAAATTTTCAGATGCCGATAGGTATTCCCTCTCCCATCTTCTTTTTAAAAAGCTCATGACTTTCAATAATATTTGAAAAATAAGATGCTTTCACTTGAGGTGGCTGTTTTTGCAGGAAAATCTTGCAAACCATTCACAACCCCATCCACTGAAAGTTCTAGAGTAGGTATCATTCTGCCCCCATCATGATAGAGTCCCAGAAAACTCTGTATATCCTGACATCATTTCTCCATCAGAAATCGACCGTAGGTTCCACATATCTGACCGAGTTTATCATCACCTCACCCTGCACATTATAAACATCCTCGTTGGTCGGCAAAGCCTTCCCTCCATGGCGCTCGTCACCCACAGTAGACCACATATCACAACAAAAGTGACGCCATGGCCATACAACTTTAGTCCGGGAAGCACCTCATGCCCATACATCCACCATGCATAAAGGTCAAGTTTTACCATACAAAATAAAACCCCCTTCCCGGACAACCAGGTTGTACAAGCAGATCAAAAGCGCATTACCGCACCTCGCATTTGGCCCACCATACAAACATAATCCCATATGCGATATTTTTTCACCCGCTTCATCAACCTCACAAATGAGACCGACCAATGGGGCCCCCACCCTCAACAAAACACCTTCCTCACAACATCAGTGAGCAAACACTTTCATGTTCACCCGTCTCTATGTTTTTTACAAACCAAACCCCATTATTTTATTCTTTTGGTAAGTGTACAAAGACCGCAAACGGTGCACTATGTCCCCCACCCTCTCATCCATCTTTTCTCCCATGGCAGCAGTCCCTGAACACCCTTGGTCGTAATATTACACCCACATGCACAAGCCACCATGAAATTCATAGCCAATTTATACCCACCCGAGAAGTCCTACCAACTCCAGGGATTTTCCCCATCAGAAATAACTATGACTACCACCAATCTGCTTAGTATACTCCGACCTTGGGCAATTGAATCCCCATCATCAGTTTTCAGTCACCCCTTTCCAACATGCCTATGTTAAAACCATCACATCCAGGTCCCTGACCCTTCATATCAGTGACCCCTCGTTCGGTTTAGGCTTCCTTTTTGTCAACTTCAACATCTATTTTCCAAAAAGGAAGCGGTACCTTGGATCACCCCTCTCCATAAAAGGGGCATCCTTGGGTGCCACTATGGGAGACAACATTGCCCACAGATGTCATCGATCCTCCTGACATTCGACTACAACAAAATCTTTCATTACAAGATGGTATTGTACCTTACAACCATTGCACTTTGATCAAATTCGTCGAAGACCCGTGCTTTCATAAGCGTTTATTTCAGCAATGTTTACACGGGAAGGTCCCAGCCAACACCTATGTGTACAATGCACAACTATATTCCATACCAATTTTATGCATATGGATACCAAATTCCACCTATTGTGAAATAAAAAACGCCCCAGAGGGCGTCAACAGTCGTCGTCAGCAACCACCCGATCACTACCATATTAGTGACACAGACAGAACATGTATTTGTCAAATAAATTTGTTTAACTAGCCATAACATCACGAGAATGGGACATGCCTGCCTCATAGAAAATTTGTATATATATTGTATTAAATTTGCTTACAGGGGTCCCATAGGACATGGTCATTCTTGGAACTGGTGCAGGGTGTCTCCAATTTCGAGCTTCACGCAGGTCTCTCTCTCTCTATGCACAATATACAAAAAAGAAACTATATTGTAAAATCAGGGGGCAACTGTTAACACTAGAAAATCATACAAGAAGAAGATGACATTATTTAATTTCAGGCAGAAGGATTTACAGGGCTGAAAGACACTAGAGAATCTGGAAAGTATTTAAAAATCTCTAAGGTCTGGGGAAAAATCAAATTTGAGCAAGTCATAAATGCTTTTGCGTGCATAATCCATCGTGAAGAGCGCCTTTGCCCGCCTTTTGACTCGAAATACAAGCAATCCTGGGAGTGGCGAAAGTCATTTTCTGGGACCACAAAAAGCACACTCCAGGATAGTGATTTCACACTTGAAGCCACCTAAGGACAACCACCAAAGCCTCCCTAGACATCAAGGGAGCACACAATGGAATCATCCCCCTACCTTGGGTCACCATCCATAATGTACCAAGGGAGGGAAGGAGGATTTGAATTCTCCTGTATAAGGCCACCAAGAGATGAAGAATGTGAGAGCACATTGTTATGCTGGCCATAATTTCCCAAGAAATACTAGTAGCGTGTGATCCAGAGCTGAATATAGAGGGGAATCAATTGTTGGCCATCCAACAAGTTCAGTCCACCACAGTAGAGAGAGGGAGACTTTGCATTGAAGCAAGCTTAGAAGTAAGAAAATCCTTGCATCGGGACTTAGAACCCATGTTCTAAGGGCTCTTTGGAAAGAGGGTTAAAGTTTCATCCTCATTTCCTACCAACACTCAATAAGAGGGGCCGAAAGAGCCACCATTTGGATTATTGCAGTTGTTTGACTCTATTCAGAGCTTTTGTTTTATTTGTTTAGTTTTTAGTTTATATATGCATGGTATTTTTTATATCTAATATGTTTATGATTCTAGCTTGTTCCACTAACTTGCTTGACTCCACTTCTTTTTCTGCCTATGACTAATAACTTAAGAGGGTAAACCACACCCCTTAAGTTGGTGTGATTTCGTACATGTGTGCACTAGACGCACTAACACAACAGTGTTAAGGGATCAGTGCTATCTCAGACTAAAGTAAGAAGGATTACATTGATACTTCTAAAGACAGGGCTATCACTTCAAGAACAAGGATGACTTGATGGAGGAAGTCTCTTGTTTGTAAGGGTCCTGGTCATCTCATCTTGAATCTACTGGAGGAATAATTTTGACTGGGTTTTCCCCTCGGGGGGGGGGGTTTCACTGGCATCATGCCTACATCTTGTATCCTGTTCTATTTGTTGTTTGGAATTAGTCTTGATGATAAGAAAAGATAAATTGAAAGATCTAATATTAATAACGTAAACATCACAAGATAATTTCATAATAAGGAAAATTGTTTAAACTTCCAACTATATGAATTTTCCAACATCGGGAACATAAATTAGATGGCTAAAGACACTGAATTGTCTTATTTGGAGCAAATAAATATTGGGTAAAGGGATTATTGCATAAGATGCAATATTCCTCTTGATTATAAATTCATAAAAATATTTCAGTATTGAGCAAAATAAATATTAGGAACTCACAAATAATAGCATTGTTTTGAAAGAGTTTTTTTTTTTTTGTAATTTAGATTTAAATACTCTAACAAAAAATAACCAAGCAAAGACTACTCTAAAATTTAAGACTTATAATCATTCTCTAAACCAACACCACTTCTAGGACTAAGGCTACATATACTAATTACTATGTGGATAAAAAATCTCCCATACTCAAAGAAAACTTATCTGCAAAGTGGATTTCAAAAATCTAAGATCAAGGAAACCTGATTTGGTACCAAATTATAAGGGTGTGTGATGCACCTAAGTATTTCTATAGCCACACATAAATTTCATGGGAAAATTCTTACCATGGGTTGCATGCATTTATCAACACAACAATTAACAAACATAATCTTTGCTGCTAGTGCAAATTTTCCAACTTACACAACCGAACCTAAACAATACAACACAATACTTTCCTTTTTATAGAGAACCAAAACTACACATATACACACAATTTCTTGCAAACCATGGAAATAATGTCAATATCACATACACAACCTTTGTTAAACGTTTTAACAAAAATATTTTACCTAAAGTGATGACATATGAATTTATACAATATGATGGAAAATAGAATCATGTAACTGTGCAACTCTTAACATTAGAAATGAAAAAATATACAACTGTGTTAATTGAAAAATTGTAGAGTTTAATCGTGTTATATATGGACACAAATCTCTCATGAGATCATGTATGTAATTTTATCAGGATGAACTACAAATTATTGGGCACCTTCTCCAATAACAAGGTAGATGTTGATGACATTATGGAAAGTATATAGTTGGCAAGAGTTTGCAACTACACAAATGTTTTTGTTGAAGGCGACTATGAATTGCTTATATACCTAATCAATGGCAAGGCCAATCCATCATAAGGGGATTTTGAATCATTTTTATTTTTAGAGTATTCTAATCATTGATCACTTCTATGAGGTGAGGTTTGTATATGTTCATATGATTACCAACAAGGTTCCTAACTAAATCACCAACTTGAAATTGAAACCAATCTAGTTTGGATATGTAAGGCCCCACTCTCAAATGGATTAAAGAACCTTTGCCACATGATCACCTCGATGGTAATTTATGGATGTCGATATATATGATGAAAGGATAATGGCTAGAAGAGTCATTTTTTGGTTCCCTTGCATGATGGAAAGGCACAACACAAACATCTTGAGTACCCTTGCTCAGATTGGGTGCACCACAAACATACAAAACTAGCAATAGTTGGAAACACCAAGAGAAGGTTAGGAGAGAAATTGGAAACGAAAGGAAAAAAAGGTTATTGTAGGTGACCTCATCCATAAGCATGCACTATGCGTCATGGAAAAAGTGGCTAAGAAGAATTTATTGGCTTATAAATGACTTTGGTTCACTTAAATGGGCACACTCGGTTGAGCACATGTTAGCTAAGTGTGCTTGGTTGGATGCAATTGGATAGATACACATTATCTAGGCACATTTACAAGCACCTTATAGGGAATAGTTCCTAGGGGAACTTGGGTGCATGTTAGTGAATGTACTTCTAATTTCAGTTTTGGGTGCACTTGGACATGGGCTCACCTTTAGAAGATAATATGTGTGGCACTTGCGAGATTGTGCCAATGGATGCCAATGTTGGTAGAAAATTCATGTGGGCACTTGTTTAGATGAATAAGGGGGAACTTAGGTCACCCTTAGATTTGACGGGCTTGAAAGTGAAAGTAAAGTCTCATATAAAAAGGAAAACCCCTAAAATGTGCCAAGAGAATTCAAGAAGTATTCACAAAAGAGTTTGAAAGAGCTTTGAAATATTGTTAAGTTCTAGTGTTGGCGCAATAGGGAAAATTGCACCAATTGAGTGAAAATATGAAGACAAGACCTATAGGAGGCGGTTTTATGATTTCTTCAAGGGTTGGTTTAATAGTTCTTGTAGGAAATTATTCCTTTCATAGTTATACTCCATATAATATAAGTTGTAGGTAATTATACATGCTCCTTGGTTGTACATTTTAACATTCTTCACTAAATAAAGTTAATACCCCATCCTTGGGTGTTACCCATACATGGGTGTTGTGGTCTCTTTATTTAATTGAATGTTATTTTAACTTGTGTGAATTTTGTTGGATAATTATTAAATTAAGTATTTTTGGGATATTTTAAAGGCCACACCTAGATGTTTGCCTACTATTGAATAAACTTGGTTAAGTAGGACATAGTTTCATTTGATATATTGTATCTTTAGGAAAAATTATGCAGGGAAAACCCTAAGTGAAGAGGCATAATCTAGTTTTATTAGGAATATATTGGCCAAGCCCTTGAAGCTAAGGCAAGTTATTGTTGCATGAACATAGGTGTTGTAACAATGTGGGGAAAACTCAAGTTTGCAAAAAAAAAAAAATTGAGCAAGATATAATTTTGTGAAAACAAGTATGATAAATAAATTGGGAACTCTTCATCACATTTTAATAGGAAATAGTTGGTTATGGGAGTGATATGAGGACAATATCATTTTTCTTTACCACTATCCCTATCATGATAGTTGTTATCAAAGCATACTCTTCACCACTTTCTAAAGGAAATCTAGTATTAGAGTAGAAACTTTGGTTAGAAACATTGCTCTTCACCATTTTCCCTATTGTGATAGCCATTTTCAGAATAGTTGGACCTGTCTTCTTCATGCTTGGGCAAGCTTAAGACAAGGTAGTAGATTTTGGGATGATTTGGTTAGTAGAAAAAAATTTGGCTTAAATATTAGAAAAAATATACTTAGTTCCATGTTGCAACAAGTAGTCAAAAAAATATGTCCACACAAAAAGTTGAGTTCTCTTGTTGTTTTAGGTACACTTGGTAGAATTTCAGGATTGAGGTAGTGAGGTGAACCAAGTATTTGAAAAATGGGGAGGAATTTTAAATGTGCCTAGAGGGTCAACCCATTTCTAGGTTGTGACGTGTAAATAATAGATAAATGTTCATAGAAGATAAGATAGAAGATGCAGCCATGGGGTTGGAACATAAGGATCAAGATATTCAACATTTATACCAAGTTCATGTGGCAAAGATGTAGTATACTAGCACAGAGGCTGAAGATTAGGTTCAAAAGTTGTAGACATTGTCCAACCAAGTAAAGTATTGGGTGCTATCTAAGTTGGGATTGTTTAGGATGAAGGATTCCTAAGAAAAGGTCTACATTGCACCAAGGAAGTAATTGAGATTACCTAAGTCCAGATGTAATAATATTTCTCATTTTATTTATTACTAGAATCATTTTTCCATGGATTTCCCTTTTAAGAAGAATTTGGAAGCCTTGGAATACGTCCAAGTTCAAACAACTTTGACGGTGGAGCTAGTAGCCTTGAGAGAACCCCAAGTGAAGATATCTTCAAAGGAAACATTGGAGGTTATATGTGTTGTAAATATTTTTTTCATTGATGTCAAAGATAGGGTGAGATTACATATGCGTTTCACATATTTTTCCATTGATGTTAAATAAGGTTTTAGCAACAAATGCAACTTATGACTGAGTATATTTCTCGAGGTGAAAAAAATGTCAAAGGAAGTGCATGGACAAGGAAGGTTAGGTAGATGCGTACACAAGATCAACCAGAAAAAGCTTGAGCATATAGAAGGAATGAAATCTAGTGTTTCCATGGAATGAGACTTGGTGTTTCCATGACATGCCTACATGGAATGTTATATTGCATACTGGGTACTAGGGGAAATGTTTGAAATTTAAAAAGGAGCATGGTGCCAATATATATAAAAAAATGAGGGTGAAATCTTTAAAACTAAAAACACCAAGTTATTAATCATTTTCATTAATCTAGTATTAAGTTTTGATTAGAGGTACCAGACAAGTTTAATACTAGAATATTGCTAATTTTATTTATTACTAGAATCATTTTTCCATTTATTTTCCTTTTAAAAAGAAGTTGGAATCCTTGGAATAAGTTGAAATTCAAACAAATTTGAAGGTGAATCTAGTAGTCTTGAGAGAACCCCAAGTGAATATATCTCCAAAGGAAACATTGGAGGTTATATGTGTTGGAAATATTATTTTCATTGATGTCAAAGACAAGGGGAGACTGCATATGTGTTGCACATATGTTTCCACTGATATTAAAGAAGGTTTTAGCAGCAGAGACAACTTATGGATGAGTAGATTTCTCTAGGTGAAAATAACGTCAAAGGAAGTGCATGAAAATGAAAGGTTAGTTAAATTCATACCCAACATCAACTAGAATAAGGTCAAGCATGTAGGTGAAATGAAATATGGCATTTCCATGACATGCCTACATGGAATTTTATATTACATATTGGGTACCAGGAGAAATGTTTGAAAGTTAAAAAGGAGCATGGTACCAATATAAATAAAAAAATGAGGTTGAAAAATTTAAACTAAAACACCAAGTTGTTAATAATTTTCATTAATATAGTATTGAGTTTTGGTTAGAGGTACTAGACAAGTTTAACACATTAGTACATACTGGTACCATATGGAGTGATTATGGGTCCCTCACATCACCCATAGTGGTTAACAAGAAATAACTTATCATCATCTAATAGCTTGACATACTGGGTCCTTGGCGTACCATATATTGGGTACATATTTACTGTGTTAAAGTCAATTAAATCACATTTATATTAAGTTAAAGAATGTTGGATGGGTTTAGCAAAGCTTAAGTATAACGATGTCGGTTAAAATGATACTATTCTTTTTTTCTAGGTAGAAGGTGTATGAGTGGAGCTCATTCAACAAAAGGGAGGTAGTGATGTGGAAAACATGTGGAAGATGACATGGAAATGGTGGTTCCCCATATCGAGGCATCTGGCATATTGTAAAAATGTCAAAAAGGAAAAGGTTGGTATTTAGTGTAATGTGGCATAGTTGACATGGTGCATTACGTGATGCGAGGTGGTAGTCTATGTGGTGTGGCATATTGTGAAGGCATCACGTGGTACTCATTTTTGGTCAATTTGGATGGTCGACTAGATGATTGGTAGGTGACGCGTGGTAGGTACATGATAGCACTCAGACATGTAGTAGGCACTGATTGATCATGACGAATGACATGGAAGATGAAGTGGTAGGTGACTTGGTAGATGAAATTGCATGGTGGGTTCTATAATATGGTACCAGAGTACCAGGGTACTGAGATGCATAGCAAGTGTGAGCCTATTGTATGTGGGATTCCTATTATATATGCACTCGGTCATGAAACTAGGTCATGAGGTGCTAAGGTTTAACACACAATGGTTTTCATCCATTTTCATAGCTCTGGTATGTGGCGTTCTCGATATGTAAGTGCTTCTTCACAACACTAGGTCACAAGGTACTAAGGTTTAGCACCTAGGCTACACCTGACATAACTCTTGTATAGTGCAACCTCCAATATGATAGAGTTCATGGTCACAACCCTTGGATAATAGCCCTTTTATTATTGCCACACTGGGACACTTGAAACTGGATTATAATGGGTCTTTGGTATGTGGAATGGATGGTCAAGGTTCCAAGCAGAGGACAAGGTGACAGAGTATGGTCACGAAGGAGTAAAGGGAGTATATAGGTGCTTTAGAACTTATGTTTTATGAGGTTGGATGGAAGGGCACTATGTATATAAGGAGTGTTATATAGGAAATAAAAAAAGCACCCAATTCGAAAAAGTGGTAAGCCAAATACAAAATAAAAATAAAGGGTGACACCATTATAAATATGAATTGTGATGTTAAAGCACTATAGGTGTGTGCACGCGAGCAATGGGAGAGCGAAGTGTGAGATATGGGCCAGTCAAGAGAGAGTGTAGGGCTATGTCGTGTAAATAGAGTGTTGGTCAGGAGAGAGAAGAGTTGATAGATGCATTGGTATGATGTGGATCATTTAACAAAGAGAGTTGTAGGAGATTATTTAGAGTGTGCAGGAAGGCTGAGTGGTAAGAGGATTTGTGTGACCCATTAAATACACAGTACCATGTGTTAGGTACCTATAATACTAATGTATTCCCCTTATTATTATTTTTAGTGTAGCCCCTATTGTTATTGTTGTGCCCATGTATCCCCCATGTTGTTATTGTTGTGTCCCATAGAAGCCCACTATTGTTGTTGTTGTGTATTTACATTATTATTTTTATGTAGGCTGTAATTATATTGTGAACCCTTAGACTCCTATATATACCAAGGAGGTATTATCATTTGTATAATCTAATAATTGTTCATTTATGTGATGTAAAGGAGGTTTCCCCCTTGAAGAGGCTATTTCTGAAGTCATTCATCTATATTTTCTTCTATTTTGTGAGTTGGTTGCATAACATTTGGTATTAAATCTTTGGATTCTAGGGTCTCGCTTCTTCAAACATGTCATCTTCAATTTTTTTCTATATTTTTTTTTCTACGAGGATTCATAAGTTAAAATTATAACCACATGGATCCAAAATATTGGTGAGATTTGTATATGAATTTCATATCTTGGTTCACTATAATTTCGAACATATGATCCAAATAATTTAGGGTTTTCACAGGCTCCAGAATTCAATCTCTAGCAAGCGACCTAGGGAAAATTGTCTTAACCTTCTCTCTGAGAATTGATTTTGAATTTCGTAAAAAGTTACAAAAAGTGCACGAAATTTCATTTTTTTTGTAACATTTTAAAGGCTGAAGGTCAAAACCGTGACATGTGGCACTCCGTACAAGTTCACTCTACTAAACTAGTCTATAATCAGGTCATCGTGGGAGATTGGGCATAAATCGTTTTTTGAAGAATCCAATTTCAGTGTTAATTGTGGGGTTGGAAAGAAGAATCATAGGGATAACACAGGGGAAATTTAAGACCTTGGAGATCCAAAAATACAGAGATGCAAAATTTTCAATATCGAGTTCCAAAAAAGCAAGAAAAATGTGTGTATTTGTTTTAAATTTTGCATAAATTTTGTTTGAAAAATCAGTTTGAAGTGATTCAAAGGGAATAATAAAGTGTAAATATCATTGTTTGATTCCAAAATATCTTGAAACAAAAAAATGGAAACACCTAGTAATCAACTAGAAATATCTTCTATGACGCATGAAGAAGAGGAAGAAACGAAACATGATATATCAAAATTACGTGACCAAGTGAAACAAATTTTGTTCTCGCAAAAAGTAACCAAAAATGAAATGGAAGCTAAGATGGATTGTTTGAAGAATGTTTTAAAAGAATAAATGGAAGGTTTGAAGGATGGATTAAAATTATACATGGAAGGTTTGAAGGAAGGTTTGACAAAGTTGCTGCATGAAATTCTTCCTAATGGAGAAAACGTATTCCATGAAACTCATGATGAGGACCAAAGGAATATGAATTATGATTTTAGAGTCTCCAATTTTGGGTTTAAGAATCAAAACATTCCAAAGTTCGATATAAGGAATTTTTATGGCAATTATCCAATACCACGAATACTACAAATGGAGCAACATTTTGATCTCCATGATGTGCAACACGCACAAAAGGTTCACATTGCATCTTTATATTTAGAACCTAATTAGTTTGTATGGTATCGATGGATTTGTTCTCGTAAACCACTTGTCACTTGGTCAATTTTTACGGATGAAATGATAGCACATTATGAGGATACAAAGAGAAACAACTTCGTTAGCTAATTGATAAATCTCAAACAAAAATGTTCAATGACGAAGCACATTTAGGACTTCCAAAAGTTGAATATCAGGGTAATTGATATTCTAGAGGAGCATAGGATTGATGTCTTCATAGGGAATTTGAAGGATAACATCCAACATGAGGTTTATCTTTGGGAAATTGATTCATTGGAGAAGGCATTCAAGGTGGCAAGAAAAGTTGAAAGGAAAACTATGGCAACAAGGAAGTGTACCATTCACAACTATGAAGATGGAAGTGTTGCTTCTCCTAGCCTTCCACATCCTACAATGTTGACATGACAAAAATTGGAGGAAAAAAGAGAAAAAGGGCATTGCTACATTTGTGATAGAAAATACAATAAAGGCCATAAGTGTGTTGATAATCAATTATTATACATATATTGTGAAGAGGAGGAAGAAAAGGAATGAGATATATCAAAAGAGGAGGATATAGACTAGGAACCAATCCCATAGAAAGAAGAAATGAATCTGACTGTATCTGTAATGCATTTGTAGGAATTACCACTCCTAAAAATCTCAAGATATAAGGACATATTAAGAAGGAAAATTTAATAGTGTTGATTGATTCGGGGAGTACCTATTATTAAACCATCTCACAAAATAAAATAAAAGATAGATCATCGACTTAGAAATCAGCCTCTTCGAGGGGCAAAACCTCATTTACATTACATAAATGAACAATTTTTGGGTGATACAAATAAAAAATCTTCATTTCTATATATAGGAGTCCATTGGATCACAATATAATCCTATCCGACCTAACAATAATAATGTAAGGGCACAAAAATAACAATAGTGGGATTTTATGGGGCACAATAATAACAATATGGGGACTACATGGGTACAAAAATAACAATAAGGGGGATACACTAACAAAAATAAGGGACTAAACTAGTAATATAGGGACCTAACATGTCCCTCTCCTTCAAAAAAGTGTTGTCCTCAATGCTTGAGTAGTTCTGGATGATTCTGTATAAAATTATCATCCTCCCATGTGGAATCTTCAGTGGGTAAGTTCTTCCACTTGATGACATATTATAAAATTGATCAATTTCGTAGCTGCCGAGTTCTTGATTCTATGACTGCTTCAGGTTCCAATATGATTTTTCCTTCCTCATCAAGTTCTGGAAATATAGTTTGAAATGGAAGTTTGTCACCTATAACTTTCTTTAAGCATGAAACATGGAAAACTAGGTGCACTCAGGAAGAAGCAAAAAGCTCCAATTAGTATGCCATAGTACAAATATTTTGACACACCTTGTAAGGACCACATTAATTTGGCGATTATTTTTTATCCTTCTTAGCTTTCTCGAGGGACATTTGTTTGTATGGTTGTAGCCATAAAAATACACAGTCTCCTACATCAAAACTTATCTTGCTGCGATGTTGATCTACTTTTTGTTTCATTTGATTTTGTGCCAAATTTAAGTTATCTTTTAAGAGTTGGAGAAATTTTTGTTGATGCTCGATGTGATCTTCCACTTCCTGAACCTTAGAATTTTCTCTTAAAGATGATGTGATGGACGGTGGATGATATCCATAAAGTGCCATAAATGGGGTCATTTTTGTTGCAGTATGGGAGGAAGTGTTATACCACCATTCAGCCAGAGGTAACCACTTGACCCATTGTGTTTGTTTATAAGATACAAATCAACAAAGATATCCTTCCAAACATTTTTTCACTAAGTGAGTTTGCCCATCAGATTGAGGATGATAAGATAAGCTATGAGCTAGTTGAGTACCCAAACAAGAAAATATTTCCGTCCAAAAATTTCCAGTGGAAATGGGATCTCTGTTGCTTAAAATAATATTTGGGTTTCCATGTAGCTTTTGAATTGTTTCCATAAATGCAGTAGCAACTGTACTTTCTTTAAATGGATGAGATGATGCACAAAAGTGTGCATACTTGGTAATTCTATCAACTATCACCATGATGACACTCTTTCCTTTGGACTTAGGTAAATCTATGATCAAATCCATTATAACCTTCTCCCAACATTTACTTGGAATGGATAAAGGTTGTAGCATACCCGAGGTCTTAATTGTCTCATCTTTATTTTGTTGGAAAAACAAACATTCTGCCACAAAATTATGAATATCAGATTTAAGGCCATCCCAAAAAATTTATTTCTTCACCCTATGGTAAGTTTTTAAAAACCCTGAGTGTCCTCCTAAGGGAGAGGTGTGCAATTCCAAAAGAATATTTTGTTTTAGTTTGGAATTATTACAAATATATAAGCAATATTTATACCATAAGGAATCATTTTTCCAACTAAATGTATCATATGTACTAGTATCTTGCTGGAAATTTTGAATGCGTGTCCACACTACTTTGTCATTCTTCCATTGCTACCTTGCTTCGGTTATCCAATCTGGTTGGATAATAGAGAGGGCATAAAATAATTCTTTCACCTCCTCTTCCTTTCTTGAGAGTGCATCTGCAACAACATTTAGCTTCCCTTTTTTGTAGATGATTTCAAATTCATAACCCAACATATTTGTGACCCATTTTTTTTCTCTTTTGAAGATAATCTTTGTTTCAAAAATTATTTAAGACTATCATGACCATTTTTTACCTTGAAGTGTCTTCCCATTAGGTAAGTTCGCCATTTATTTAGTGCATGTAGTGTTGCCAACACTTTCTTCTCATAAACAATTTTCTGTAAATAATTTCCTTTGATTGGACACCTTTCAAAAGCAATGGATCTTCCTTCTTGCATTAAGGCATCACATTCCACAACAAAGGTTTTTGTGAAGTATGGCGTAGCTAAGACAGGTGCTTGGAACATTGCCTCTTTAAGATGTTCAAAGGCCTTAGTTGCTTCAGGAGTCCATGAAAATGAATCTTTATTCAATAATGTTGTTAGGGGTGCTGCTATTCTCCCATAATTCTTAACAAACTTGCGATAATACCTCGTTAACTCAAGAAATCCTCACAACTACTTTATGGTTGTGGGGGCTTTCCATTCCTTAATGGATTTAATTTTGTTAGGGTTTACCTTAACTCCCTCTTGAGATATAATATGACCCAGATATTCCACCTCTTGTACTCCAAAGAAACATTTGGAGGTTTTTGCATATAATTATTTCTCCTCCAATAGTTTGAGCACCATGTCAACATGTTGAACATGATCCTTCCAAGACCTATTGTAGATTCGTATAACATCAAAAAATACTAACATAAATTTTCTAAGGAAGGGTTTGAAAATGGATTTCATTAACCCTGGAAATATAGAAGGTGCATTGGTAAGGAAAAAAGGCATGAAAACAAATTCATAATGAACCTCATGAGTTCGAAATGTCGTTTTTAGAATATCTTCAGTCTTCATTGTAATCTGATGATATCCTGCATAGAGATACAACTTGGTAAAATAAATTGCTCCATGTAATTCATCCAATAATTCATCAATCACAGGAATGGGAAATTTATCTTTAATAGTGAGATTATTGATCTCCGTATAATCCAGACACATGCGCCATGATCCATCCTTCTTGTGCACCAATACTACTGGAGTGGAGAAAGAACTTTGACTAGGTTGAATTATACCAGCCTCTAACATTTTTGCAATCATACATTCAATTTCTCTCTTTTAGAAATAAGGATATCTGTAAGGCCTGATGTTTGGAGGAAATATTCCTGGAATCAAATGAATAGCATGATCATGATCACGAATAGGTGGGAGTCCTTTGGGAGTTTCAAACACCTTGGAATGATTGTACAAGACTTTTTGGATATCTAGAGAAATAGATGATTTTGATGTTGGAACTTATAGTGAGAATAATTATGAAATTACGCCTCGTTGTTATTTATTTAGAATATTTTTCATGACATTAGAGCTTATTATATTTCTTGGCTTCCCTACAATACCTCGTAATTCAAATTCCTTTCCTTCTGAAAAAAATTCAAGTAAAGTTATTGAAAATTAAAAGCTACCGTCCCCAAATATTGTAACCATTGTACTCCTAGTATAACATCAACACATCCCATTGGAATGGAAAGCATTGGAATATTCAATACATATTCCCCCATGGTTAGCTTGATATTATGGCACTTTCCAGGGAAATTTATAGTTCCTCCATTTGAAACCATCACTTGACACATTGGTGCTGGGTATAGGAAGAAATTCAATTCCTTGGCTAAATTACAATGAATAAAACTATGGTACTACTTGAATCAATTAACACTATTACATTTTTCTTCTTGATATGTCTTTATATATTGAGAGTTTGAGGAGTGGTAATTCCCTGCAATGCATTACAAGATATGGTCGGACTCATTTCTTCTTTCTCTAGGGTTGGTTCTTGGTGTATATCCTCTTCTTTTTAAGCTTGTTATTCATTTTATTCCTCCTCTTTACAATCTATGTAAAATAATTTCTTCTCAGCACACTTATGACCTTTAGTGTATTTACCATCACAACTATAGAAAATCCCTTTTGCTATTTTTCTTCCAATTGTTATGATGTCAAACTTGTAGGTTATGGAAGTCTAGGAGTAGCAACACTTCCATCTTTATAGATGTGAGTGGCAGGATTCCTTGTCGCCATAATTTTACTTTCAATTTTTCTTTCCAACCTGGATGCCTTCTCTAATGAATCAGGTTCCCAAAGGCGAACCTCATGTTGGATGTTATCCTTTAAAGTCCCTATGAAGACATGAATCCTATGTTCCTTTGGAATATTAGTTACCCTTATATTCAATTTTCAGAAGTCCTCAATGTGCTCCACCATTGAACCCTTTTGTTTGAGATTTATCAATTGGCTAAGGAATTTGTTGTTATTTGTATCCTCATAATTTTCTATAATTTCCCTCATAAAAATTGACCAAGTGACAACTTTTTTACGAGAGAAAAGCCATCGATACCATACAAATGCATTTTGTTCTAAACATAAAGTTGCAATACGTACCTTTTGTGTGTTTTGGACATTATGGAGATCAAAATATTGCTCCATTTGTAATATCCATGTTACGAGATCCTTTCCATCAAAATTCCTCATATCGATATTTGGAATATGGTGGGTCTTCAATCCAACATTAGAGTTTATGAAATCACGATTAACATTTATTTTGTTCTCATCATCAATTTCCTCTACTACCTTTTCTCCATTAGGAATCATTTCTTGTATCAATTTTTTCAAAGCTTCCTTAAAACCTTCCATGTCTGCCTTTAGATCATTCTTCATGTCTTCCACGTTGCCTTTCATTTTTTCATTGATCTTAGCTTCCATGCCATCCATCTTAGCTTCCACGCCTTTCTTCAAATCATCCATCTTAGCTTCCATGCATTTCTTCAAACCATCCATATTAGCTTCCATTTCATTTTTTGTTACTGTTTGCGAGAGTGAAATTTGTTGAACTTGGTCTTGTAATTTTGATATGTCATGTTTTAATTCTTCCTCTTCATGAGTCATAATAGAGCTTTATAAGGGAATAATGGGTGTTGAATTATTTTTAGGGTGGATTTTAGAACCCAATACTGATATTTATGCCTCAATATGCCCTTGGAATCACTTCAAACTAATTTTTCAAACAAGAATTATGCAATTTTTAAAAAAAATACACACCTTTTTCTTGCTTTTGAGGAGCTCGATATTGAAACCGATGTATCTCTATAATTTCAAATCCCCAAGATTTTATCTTTAGTCCTTTAGTAGCCTTATAAATATTCTTTCCAATGCCATAAGTCTGACCTGATTTGGATTCTTCAAGAAAAAGTTATTACAAATCTCTCACAATGCCCTAATTATGGACTAGTTAAGTAGAGCGAACTCGTACAGAATGCCACATGTCATTCTTTCCTCCTTTAGCTCTGAAATCGATACAAAAGAAACTATAGTCCATTTAATCTCGGCCACTTTTTACAGAATTCCAATCCGATGCTCAAAGAGAGATTTATGACGATTTTCCCAAGGTCACCTCTTTGAGATGAAATTCAGGAACCTGCAAAAACCCTAACTTCCACATATCATATCACCGAAAATATTGTGAAACAATATCTTATATTTTTACATGAAGTTCCTAGGGATTTCTTCGCAAATGTGTTTTTTTGAGCTTCTGAACCTTCGTAGAAAAAACTTTATAGCGAAAATTCCATGATGACATGTTTGAAGTAGCAAAACCCTATAATCCAAATATCTGATACCAAATGTAATGAAACAAACTCACTAAATCGAAGAAAAGATAGATCAACTACTTAGAAATCAGCCTCTTCGAGGGGAACCTTTTGTATTTTACATTAATGAAAAATTCTTGGGTGATACAAGTGACAAAACATCCTTTCTATATATAGGAGTCCATGGGGTCACAATATAATCCTAGGCGACCTAGCAACAATAATGTAAGGGCACAACAATCACAATATGTGATAGCCCAAAATGGAATAATGCATTGATACACAAACAAAATATTTGATACACAGAAAATGTACATGTAAAAGTATGATCAACACAGATATACACAGAATAGATGAGCCAATTTATCATGTGGAGATGATTCAGTTACAACAATGAGAAAAATATGAGGTACTCTAGCCAAAGAGATGGCCTAGAATGACCCTGAAAGCCTGCTACACCAAGCACTGCGTAACTGGAGAGCTACAGGAAGCAATACTACGTTGTTTGTTTTTCTAATGATGTACATATAGCTGCTGAAAAGGGAAATTCAGATATATGGATCTCAGGAGCTCTGATGATGCCAAGATTCTAGATCTAGGCTCTATCATGGCAACCAAAGATAACCCAGAAAGGAAATTCCAGATCTATGAGAGTGGAAATTTACCCTCTTGGGGTTTCATTCGTTGGGTTATGCAAATATGAAGCTAGATATAATCATATGATGGTTGCAATATGATGCACAACCAGATCTAAGCTTTGAGCGTTGATCCCTCCTTCAGATCTCCAAGCTAGAAGCTTGAGATCTTGTCTCTTCTTCCTCCTCCTCAAGATGCAGTTGCTGGAAAAAATGTGTCGTACAAGAGGGAGAGACTTAATGCTTGCTAAAATGTGTTTCAATAAGCTCCAGGCTGATGGAAACAGTGATGGAAAGGTGAGGGGATGATCCCTCACATGATTCCTAGATGAAATGCTAGAAACTTCCTTCCTCCTCTAGATCTACAATGATGGACTGCGCAATCCTTGATGGGACTACTGCTGATAGGAGGTCAATAAATTTTGGCCTGATTCCATATCTGAAATGAAGCTCTGGGAATGATGATCTTGAAGTCCAAGGTGATAGGAATAATCCTTCACTAGTTCTCCAATTGAAATACTGAAGACAACCTCCTCCTCCCAAACTGATCTTCAGAAATTGTGTAATTCCTGAAGGTATGTGTTCTGCAGAGAGTGGAAATAGTGTGGCAGCTATGCCTAATGATGAATTAGCAGCTCAAAATACCTTCCCAGAGTAGGCACACAAGTCCCCCATGGGTAAGGGTGGGATTCCTGCTCAAGAACACCCTGTTCTAAATAGCACTGCAAACTTAGCTAAACAACATAAGAGTGCATGGAATGTCAAAAGAAAACTCAAGATCTAAACAGATCATCAAATAATAAACTAAAGCTTGCCTCCAATGTTTTCTTCATCTTCATTATATATTTTATGAGCCTTCCCATTCCTTGGCCCACCTCTAAACTACGTTGTGCATGTGGACATAATCCTCCATGTTTGACTGTTTTGTCTCTCCAAATATTCCATCATGTCTACATGTAATGTGCACCCTCTCCATCATGTGTGCATTAAATGCACTACTTCTTCTATTACTTCATCATGAACGCTCTATGATCTTACATTAGATTCCCTCCATGATCTCACTTGACTGCTTCAACCTCCATGATCTATTTCATTAATGAGACATGACCACCACTCCTTTCACATTAGTAGTTGCTCCACTACTCCATTATGTAGATATATGTTTAATTAATGCACATTCACACATCAAAAGTGTATCGTATTCATCCTTGAGGATTATGGGTCCCTCCACCCTTTTATTTTCTTAATTAATTAAGAAAATTAAGAACTCTAATATTCCAAATATCATGTGAAAATTTAGGAATATTACAGTCCTCCCCAAAAAAATGTTTCTTGTCCTCAAGCAATTGAAAAAGTAGATGCAAATCCATCTATTCCCCTCCAAATGGCATCCACATAAGGAAGGCCTCCTCCATTTGCTGCAATGTGTTATGCATGTTTGGTTCCAAATTTGTCTCTCAAGAATGCATAGAATGACCCCCAACTGTGTAGTTAGATGTCCTTATTTCTCCCAGAAGTACCAAGTGACAACCATAAGCTGCTCAACATCATCATCAATACATGAGATACATAATATAATGTCGTTCTTCCCACAAAGGAAAATCTCCATCTCACAAAACATCTCTTCATCACATGCTTTATGAAGTAGATTGAGCATTGACATGCCCTCATCCTTAGCCCTGTTGGCCTTGTTGGATCCAAGCATCATTCCAAAATTATGAAAAAGAATAAATAGAGACATATGGGTAGACAAAGATGTCAAACCATATTCTCCCAATAATAACCACCAGAGTAAGGCCCCTTGCTACCATCCTCCTTCTCCACCATGCAAGATCGACAAGCAAAACTCCCTCAAAAGCAACCAAATCAATAAGAGATCTTGCTACCTTTTCACCTCCTCATGTGCATCATGGAGTAAAAACATATTAATAGACATGTGAAATGTCACATCATCCCAATAGAAGAAAACACCATCAATACACATCATGATATCACCATGCCATGTTTTACACAATACCAAACACATAGACATAGGAGATGTCATGTGATGGCCAAAATCTCTCATGGACACCCCAAGTGAACATGCCTTCTTCTGCTGCATTGCATCATTGATACACAAGGCATGAATCATAAAAATATGAGCTATTGGGTGGTAACCATACTCACCCAAGAGAAGCCAGCGCATCCATGCCTCCTTCTTCATTACATGCGTGTTATTCAAGGCATGGATCAAAGAAATAGGAACCTTTGGGTAGTAACCAAACTCACCCAAGAGCAACCAGCGTAACCAATATTCTTGCTAGCCCATGTCATATATCTGCAAGTGGTCATGCAACCCCTTGCTTATCATCCTCACCCACTCATCCCAATGTAGATGATGAATGATGTTCTGCATAAACATGGTATCCTCCCTTTGTAGAATACCATCCTCCTCAAATTGATGAAGAACTTTGCACCCCATGATATGTTGAAGTGCACCTCCAATGAGATCTCTCATCGAGACCTTATTCTCATGAATGGCCCTCCAAAAACAATAAGGTTCTGGATCTTCTGCAGGTAGAAGTTTCTCTTTGAGCTGTGAGATTCCCATTGAGAAAGACCCATCTTGAAAGGGGAAAATATTTCCCATCTCAAGATGTCTACCATATATCATATTTTTATCCATTTCTTCATGAATGAAGTTGCCATTTTATTTCTCCCATAAGGAATGGGTCCTCTTCTTCTCATTGCTACTCATTAACAGTGCTGTAGATCTGAAAGGGGATACGTGTGTTGTCTCAATGCAAGGCACAATGTTGAACTCATAGATAGCCATTGTACATAGGATTATACTCATCCCATCTTCTGAAACTATACACTTCAACTCAAAGGGTTGAATGTAGCTCATCAATGAAAAACTAGGATGGTTTTTCATCTCCTCCTTGATTAGATCAATGGTCCTTTGCGTAGTGATATGATGCTGCTCCAAATCAACATGTTGTTCTAGCCCTTGGTCATGCAATATCCCTGATGGCATGTCCCCATAATTTTCAATAATAGGTACTAAAACAATATGAGATGAAAGTGGTTACATACCTTGGATCAACTGATGTGTGGAAAACTCTTGCAGGACCACAAGAGTTCCTCCAACAGGGACAATGTTCTCTCCAACTACTGGTAAGAGTGATGGCTGCTCTTCTATCAATGTACCAGCACTGGAATCTACCTCCTCTTCCTCATGCATCTCCTGAATCATGCATGGGACTATATATTTCAAGAGATTAAGACTATCTTGAAAATATGCAAGTGTCTCTCCTCTAGATACAAGTACTTCTGCAGCTGGTGGTGAATGTAGTGACTCCTTGTCCAGAGTGACAAGATTGACATCCTCCTTTGACTTCTCAGGAAATGTCTCTTTGTGAAGTATATCTAGTTTTATCACATCAAACTTCGTCATAAACTTGTGAAATAAATTTGAATACTTAGTCACCTTTGCATGTTCCATGTGACCAAACCACCAATCATTGGCTTCACCTAGAAGATGAAGTGCTGCAATCTGAACAACATCTTTTTAAGCTACAGGATGTAGCCTGAAAAATGCATCTAACTCTTTCCTCCAAGCCTTAACAGTGCTTGAGGAAGATCCGTCAAATGTAGGCAAATAGAATCTATTGTGCCTCTTTCTTCTATTGCTGCTATAGGATCTTCTTTCTTCTTTGAGTTCAAAGAATTGTTGGAGAGTTAGATTCTCCTTGAATGCTCTAGATTGTGCTTTATACTCTTCAAGATATAGATTGAGAGTCTCATGTTCCACATTTCTTCTTTCTTCATTTCTATACCATTCACCTTCTTCAAAGAAAGTGGGAATAGTATATCTATGAGGAGATCTACGATTCTCCGATCTTCTTTGTTGCTGATAAGAAGTACTGAGACCTTCTTCATCCTGAAATCCTTTTGAGGTTTCTCTTTGCCTTTCTCTTATTGTTTCATAGATATATGTGGAGAGATCCTTCATAGCTCTAAGGAAATATGAGGCAAAACTTAATCCCTCCAGAGTAGTAGATCTCTACTATCTGCTTTTCATATTTTGTCAATAATGTCCACAAGATGAGACAAAGATCATGCTCTGATACCACTGTAATATTCCAAAATGGAATAGTGCATTGATACACAAACACAATATTTGATACACAAGAAATGTACATGTAAAAGTATGATCAACACAGATATACACAGAATAGATGAGCCATTTTATTATGTGGATATGATTCAGTTACAACAATGAGCAAAATATGAGGTACTCTAGCCAAAGAGATGGCCTAGAATGACCCTGAAAGCCTGCTACAACAAGCATTGCGTAACTGGAGAGTTAAAGGAAGAAATAATGTGCTGTCACTTTTTCTAATGATGTACATATAGCTGCTGAAAAGGGAAATGAAAATATATGGAGCTCAGGAGCTCTGATGATGCCAAGATTCTAGATCTGGGCTCTATGATGGCAACCTAAGATAATCCAGAAAGGAAATTCCAGATATATGATATTGGAAATTTACCCTCTTAGGGTTTGATCCCAGTCTACTGGGTTATGCAAATATGAAGCTAGATCTGATCATATGATGGCTGCAATATGATGTAAAACTAGATCTAAGCTTTGATGGCTTATCCCTCCTTCATATATGCAAGCTAGAAGCTTGAGATCTTGTCTCTTCTTCCACCTCCTGAAGCTGCAGCAACTGAAGATGCAGCTGCTGGAAAAACTGCGCTGTATAAGAGGGAGAGACTCAATTATTGCTAAAATTTTCTTCAATAAGCTCCAGGCTAATGGAAATAGTGATGGAAAGGTGAGGGGATGATCCCTCATAGGATTCCTAGTTGAAATGCTAGAAAATTCCTTCCTCCTCTAGATCTACAATGATGGACTGCGCAATCATTGATGGGACTACTGCTGATAGGAGGTCAATAAATTTTTTCCTGGTGCCAAATCTGAAATGAGGCTCTGGGAATGCTGATCTTGAAGTCCAAGGTGATAGGAATAATCCTTCATCGGTTCTCCAGTTGAAATACTGAAGACAATCTCCTCCTCCCAAACTAATCTTCAGAAATTGCGTAACTCCTGAAGGTATGTGTTCTATAGAGAGTGGAAATAGTGTGTAACCTGTGCCTGATGATGAATTAGTAGCTCAGAATACCTTCCCAGAGTAGGCACACAAGTCCCCCGTGGGTAAGGGTGGGATTCTTGCTCGGGAACACCCTGTGATAAACAACACTGCAGACTTAGCTAAACAGCATAAGAGTGCATGGAATGTCAAAAGACAACTCTAGATATAAATAGAACATCAAATCATAAACTAAAGCATGCCTCCAATGTTGCCTTCATCTTCATTATATAGTTTATGAGCCTTCCCATGCCTTGGCCCACCTCTAAACTGCGTTGTGCATGTGGACATAATCCTCCATGTTTGACTTCTTTTTCTCTCCAAGCCTTCCATCATGTCTACATGCAATGTGCATCCTCTCCATCATGTGTGCATTAAATGCACTACTTCTTCCAACACTTCATCATGAATCCTCTATGATCTTACATTAGATTCCCTCCATGATCTCAGTTGACTGCTTCAACCTCCATGATCTATCTCATTAATGAGACATTACCACCACTCCTTTCACATTAGTAGCTGCTCCACTACTCCATTATGTATATCTATGTTTAATTAATCCACATTCACACATCAAAAGTGGATATTATTCATCCTTGAGGATTATGGGTCCCTCCACCCTTTTATTTACTTAATTAATTAAGAAAATTAAGAACTCTAATATTCCAAATATCATGTGAAATTTTAGGAATTTTCACACAATAGTGGGCTTTTATGAGGCACAATAATAACAACATGGGGACTACAGGGGTGCAAAAATAACAATAAGGGGGCTAAGCTAACAACAATAAAGGACTACACTAGTAATATAGGGACCCAAGGAATTGAATTGCTTCCTATATCCAACACCAGAGTGTCAAGTGATGGTTTCAAATGGAGCAATTAAAAATTTCTTTGGAAAAGTTCCATAATATTAAGCTATCCATGGGGTAATATGTATTGAATAGTCCAATGCTTTCCATTCCAATGGGTGGTGTTGATTTTGTACTAGGAGCCCAATGGTCACAATCTTTGGGGACAATAACTTTTAATTTTCTAGAATTTTTCTTGAAATTTTTTTGGGAAGGAAAGGAAGTTGAATTAAGGGGTATCACAAGGAAAGCAGGAAAAATAATCATCTCTATTGGCATGAAAAATCTTATGATGAAAAAAAATCGAGGCGTAATTGCACAAGTATGCTCACTAAAGGTTCAAACATCGAAATCATCTATTTCTCTAGATCTCCCAAAAGTCTTGGACAATCATTCTGATGGGTCTCATCAATAGGTATATTTTGAGGTCCATTGAGCTATCCTCCAACCCTTAAAACTCTAATTTTCTCACATTAATTCACATTTTTATCCATGATATGATTAGTAAGAATACTAAAGTGTGTTTTTCATACTGCATGACCTAATACTATTAATATGTAGGAAAAAGAAGCATTTTTGGAGATATTTACTATGCAAGGGATTAGCGGAGACATACAAAGAGAATATAGGGGGATTTCCCACTTCATTAAATCTCCAAATTGGTTTGATATCAAATATTCCTCACCAAAAACTTGAATTCAATAGCAACCGAAGAACTCCAGTGCATATGAAGATCAAACGGAACCAGATCCACCAATTTCGAGATTTTGGAGGGGAGCATTCCTCTTTTTAAGGGATTTTCCCCTCATCTACTTTTTGTATAAATAAACTATCCTAACGGCTCATTAGAATTTGAATTTGTGTTGATTATAGGAGTAGATACTGAGAGACTCGTGCTTGATACTGTTATTTTCATCTTTCATATGATGTATGTGACTCTTATTTTCTATCAATGAGAAGCTCACTATTGGCCTGCATCTGGGTTAGTTTTGGAGGGCTCGTACACTTGGGTTTGGGACGAACCCAGAGGATTTAGTCCCTCTCTTGTATTATTTCCTTTTTTTTTGTTCAAGTCATTGTGGTTATTTTCTTGTTTAATTATGAATTACATCACAAAACTTGTAGTTGTGGGTTTTCCAATCACCTCTCTTATGGGAAGAGTGGTTGCAAGACCTACAACAACAACAACTCAAAAATATGTGTTTATGATTTCTTGGAAATTGTTGTGTGTTGATTTATAATCCTTCTTCATTATTCATTTCTGCAACTTAGAATTCAGTATCATTGATTTGGAAATTCGATTTTTGTTGTAGGGTAGAGTAGATTTTAATAAAATTCAACTCATATTTTCCATGTTAATTTATTTTGATATAATAATGATCATTTGATGCATGTGATTGATTAGTTTTCAGGGATTTTTGTTGAATTCCAGGTGTGGGAACACTCTTCCACATCCACCTATACCATTCCATCTCTATCCTGGACACTTCACATTGCTTCCAAACTCTGCCACCGAGATCACTCTTCCAGGGGAAATGGAGGACACCATGGGCATAAACTTTGGTGCAAGATAGGCCTCCAAGGGGTAATAAGCTTGGTTAAGGGGCTCCTACACCCTTCATTCACCTTCATTAACCTTCATCCACATTAATTCACCTTCAATATACCATTCTTGCCCTCAAAAATTTCTTAGATTCCCCTCCTGTAGAAAAATATGGCCTCCTGTAGCACTTCCTGTAGCAATCTTGTAACATTGCTTACTTCAACTAGATTTTCTCCAAAATTTGACCCTTAAATTTTGAAGTTTAATAATTCCCCCCACGATTTTATTTCATGATTAAGGAAGACTCTAATACCACTTCAACCCCATCCTTTCCTCACTGCAAACATAAGACAACAAGTAGAATTATACTTATCATTTTTTTTCATAGTTGTGTTGAAGATTGAATTCCTCATTTGTAAGCATGTGGAAAATAGATAAATGATTCATGCAAGTAGGCTATTTATTTGATTAAGTGTGAAAATAGAGTAGCATGGTTTACTTATGCAACTAGACTAGCCTCTTCCTTTTATGCAATTTCAATTAGCATTTACATTTAATGAATGACATTTTCATTTTTGTAGTTAGAATCATTTTCATCTCCTTGCAATAATGATATGTTTTCATAAGAAATTATCTGCGTAGTTAGTTGAAGGAGTGGTATTTGAATACCTTAATCTGATTAAATGATCAAGGGTGACATGAGTAGATCCTAACATGTTGTGCATATAACACTGTCACCTCTAAGTTTGTACAAACCCCAGGTTGATAATTTAAGTTGAGAAGCCTTGGGAGTTGCAACATCTTTGGTGCAATATCGTGGTTCATCAATTTTTGGCACCATTTTCGGGGAGGTGTCTAAGTAGGTGTTGTTTCAACTTAGGAGTTACTTGTTTTTTCTATTTTACATTAGTATTATTGATTTGAAATTTTCAAAAAAAAGGGAGACAAAAAGACAATTCAAAAAACTAGAGCTAGTTCTTTCATGCCTCGTAGGAGTAGGGATAGTCAAGGGAAATTCTTCCCAAAAACCCCCACCCCCTCAAGCAGTCAACCTTCATTCTTCTTTGGTGATTTTAAATTTTTGTCTTTGACTATAGGGGAGTTATAAGGCCCTCTAGGTGGGAAACCTAAAATTTTTGGGGAACCCATAGGGGAATAAGAACCTATCTCACCTACCCAAACTATGGCTGAGAGCATGCACAATGAGCTTTTCCCTATCATAGAAACCAATGGAGAGGGAAAAATGAATAATATAAGCCCTGATGCCCTTCCACATTTCCATGGCCTAACCTCTAAGGATCATGACACCTTCATGTTTCTGTTTTTTTTTATTTGTAGGACCTATGAATATGCCTCTAATGAAAAAAATATGAAATTGTTTCCATCTACCTGCAAAGATGCAACCTTGTGCTGGTTTATGAGTATACCTGGAGGTATAATCACTACCTGGACCCAAATGCAACAAGAATTTAATGAAAATTATAGGGATTGTTGGGTATCAAATCCGTATACTTTTCTCTTCTATTTTCAACCACCTTTCTACCTCTTTGTATCATTAATTGTTCTAAACACACGAGGTAAATCCATTTCCACTGTCTTATATGGAATGATTGATTAATGAAATAATAGTCATGGATATTTTACCTATGAAAGTATTAATTCCGTTATTTCCATATATTCGACAAGTAAAGGGGTCACATCTGCAAGTCACGAAGCAACTCCGAATTCTTAGCACTATCTTGATATGCTGTAACAACACAATAGATTCCAACTTACCCCAGATCTATTTCAGGAATTTCGTGGTTTTCTCTCGGAAACTAGTTGGCTGTTGTAACAATTGTATATTTGAGATATTTAGTTATCAGATTGAAAAGACAGTTTTCCTGCACATTTGTATAAGAAGGGTCTCAGGGCTGTGAATCAAGGTTAAGCGTAAAGAGACCGATTTTGTAACAGAAGTATATTAATCAATTGAATGCTCATTGTTTTGATGTTCGATCTGTGAGCTGTGAGTTTACCGCATCCCTGATCAGAGAGTTGGGTCCACTCTTCTGATTAGGTGTTGTGTTATTTCCCTTTTTTGATTTCACATTTTGTTGGTTATTTTAACTGCTATTCCGGTATGATGCTGTAATTGCTATGAATTCTTTTATAATTTCACAATTTATCTTTATGATTCAATAGTTTTTCTTGTTTTGATTATTAAATTTGTGTTCAATAGCGGATTATGTTATTGCTCCTGCATATACTACGCACGTTAGTCTTGCAATAACCAATGCACCCAGATTGATAATTAATGTGGGAAAGGGTTTGAATATTCATTCGTACTTGGACACCAACATTTTTGCGCCGTTGCCGGGGAAGGCTAACAAGGTGAAAGAAAACGATCTGCAATTGATCTAGGGATCAATCTATCATCTTAGGGGGGGAATTCATTACCCTGCTCTAATTCCTGAGCGTAGTATTCTATTTTTTTGCTTTTTCATTGTTTCTCTTAGAACCAATCTCTCATCTTGGGGAGGGAATTTGTTACCTTGCTCTAAGACCTGAGCGTAGTGTTATGATTTTCTGCTTTTTGATTATTTTTCCTAAGGGCCAATTTATCGTCTTGGGGAGGGTATTCGATCACCCTACTTTAGGTCCTAAACTTCGAATATTTTTAGTTTATTTGATTCTCTTTTTGAGCCCACACGCTCGTCCCATGGAGGAAACTATCCGTCCTTCTCCGGGTCCTGAGCACTTTTGTTATTTTAATGATTTATTTCCACCAATTGCATGAAAAAAGATCCGAATAAGAGGGGCATAGGAAGACCCCTAAAGAAGGGAAGGGATTTGGTAATGAAAACATATATCCAGGAGATCATCGCAAAGGCTGAATCAAAAGCATATTTTTGTGTTGTTGTCAGGGTAAGGGTTCAGACGAAGTCTAAAAGGCAGTCAGTTGAGTAGCCAATTCCATCCATGGTACCAAAGGAAATTCTTTCAACAGTAGAAGGAGGAATAAATAAGGTATCAGTGGAAGAGATAGCCCTGCTGCCAGCAGAGGGGGAAGAAATGGCAAGCAGGGGGTCAGAAGAATTGAGAAATTCCAATTGGGAAGAAGAAATCCTGAAGGAGTTTGTGTCACCACGAGACCAAGGGAGTGTTGTGAAACCTCCTAAAATTGAATCACCCAAAACCAGTTGAAATCTCGGGTGAGTATTGGAGGATATTCATGGCACCTACAAGTTCCTTTATTGATTTCCCAATTGGAAACATTATAGGTGATGCACCGATGAATCCCATTCCTTTAATGGCTCTGCCTTATTTTCATGGGATTTCCTTCTAAGACCCCGATACATTCCTCTTCGAATTTGACATTATCTGTCAAGGGTACGATTATATCGCCGATGCTCAGAAATTAAAAATATTTCCTTCTACTTTAAAAGGGACAACCCTGCGATGGTTCATGGGTTTAGGGGGGAAGACTATCTCCTCATGGGATGTGATGAATGAGGTCTTTTTGGAGAAATACCAGGATTACTGTAAATCCCGTGACATCAAAGAAGATATTTTTAAGTTTGTATAGATAGAGGATGAGAATATGGAAGATTGTGTGGAACGATTTAAATACATACTGTAGAGATCGGGCCATAGTGACATGGACAAAGATATTCTGAAGATCATCCTTCTCTAGGCACTTAGGAAAGATTCCCTGCAACTCTTGAACATAGTAGGAAAGGGGGACGTCTCGAAGGAAGACTTCAACGCTATCTGTGGGCTGTGAATTCAGTGTTCATGAGGGGCTACAAGAAATGGACAAGGAATTCGGTCATCAAAAATTTCTGGTGGAGGGGTCACAAAGGCAGAAATTGGAAACCTATTGGATAACCTAAGGACTGATATCCTAAGTACATTATTCACCCAGATGGACACTTTGCAAGAGAAACAGAAACAATTGGAGTTGGCAAAGACTATGGCTATATTTTTCCCACAGTGTAGAAAGAAGAATTCGTTGAAAGAATTCCCATTAAACACAGTTGAAGCCTGCTCAATTTACGAACAGAACCATGTGACCAGCTAGTGCCCTTCCTTGCCAGTATTGAAGGCATTTTTTCAAGGGGCAAGTGAAGAAAATGCGGTAGATCAAGTGAAGAAGCCATAGCAACCTTGACCACCATTTATGAATCCAGGTATGCTCTAGGACCCATCTCTGTATTTTAATAATTTTAATATGGGTCCCCAGTTTGTACCTTTTTCACTAGTGTGGTCTCAATATCAATACCCTTCCTGGCAACAATGGGTTCCCCAAACTAGTTTGAATCCTTCATGGGCTCAAAAATGGCGTGGACCCTCTCCTACTGGAAAACTTCCCCAATATATGCCACAATAGCAACTTCAGCTTCCCTCCAATGTACCTCCAGGAAACCCATCCCTTCGACCCTAGCTTCCTATACAACCCAATATGAATCCTAATAATAAAGGGGTCCAGCAAACTGACATTCTTAACCGTCCATCATATAGCATTTCTATCGCAGGACTTAATGAGATAAACTTACGATCTGGGTGGGTAGTGAATGCTCCAACTTCACCTATTATCATAGAACAGATTGACAGTGAAGTTATAGAACCAGAACCAAAAACAGTTGGGGATAATCCATATCAAAACATCATAAATCAAACACCTCCCCAACCTTCTCTTAACTAGGGTCGTCCAATTACTCCACCATATCCTGAAAGATTGACCCTGATTAAACAAAGCCCTCAAGCAAAGTTTGACTTCCTGGGAGAATTAAAAAATATTTTCGTTAAAATACCCTTGCTCCAAGCTATGAGGGATGTACCTATATATGCAAAAAATCTCAAAGAATATTTTTCTAAGAAACCTGGGAAGAAACCAAGGGATCCGTTAACCATTGAAGTGATGGGTAGACTATCTGACATTATGCTAGGAAAAAACTATGCCTGTAAAATATGGGGACCCAGGGAACCCAATTCTAACGGTACAAATGAATGGGGTTGAAATCCCAAATTTACTAGTGGATTTGGGTGATGCCATAAATATCATTACCTATGAAACAATGAATGCATTAGGTCTCGAAAAAATTAAGCCAACCCCTATTGTCTTGGAATTGGCTGGCAGATAGGTCTACAATTAAAATGATAGGGAAGTTGGAAGACGTTACTATTTTGGTGGACTCATGGCACTATCCCGTGGACCTCCTTGTATTACAGACATGATCCCCAGTCGGTGGTCATCCATTGATCTCAGGAAGAGCTTGGCTTGAAACTGCAGATGCCTATATTTGGTGTCGATATGGACATATGATTATATCAAATGGGACGGTTACAAAGAACCTCACTCTCTATCCTCCTGTGGAACCCAGCCCATCAGAGAAACTATTAGCCAGGCGAAAACCTCTGCTAATGGAAGAGTCTGAACCTAAAAATGAAGAAGTTAGACCAATCCTTACCGTTGGGCAGGCCCTTCAATTCAAAACGGAGATTGAGGATGATACCATTAACACTTTTATTAATGATCCATGTTCTGTTTCCGATTCAACTTGTCAAATTTTAGAGTCTTCCATGAGCTGTGAGACATAGGAAAATATCGAACCACAAGACCAAATTAAAGAAATTCATGTAAATTCATCCCATGATAGTATTATTATTGAAATTGAACTAGGGAAGACATTCAATATCAACTCGAATCTGTCAGAATCCCAGACAAAGTAGCTCCTAAAAATCCTTCAAGACCATCAGGAAGCTTTCACCTGGGATTATATTGACATGAAGGGGATCCATGATAGTTTATGTACTCATCATATTTATATTAAGGAATATTGACGTCCTGTGAGATAGCCCCAATGGAGAATGAATACTGCTCTAAAGAACATTGTCAAGGACAAACTGTAGAAATTATTGGATGTGGGTTTTATTTACCCCATCTCGGATAGCCAATGGGTGTTTCCGCTGGTTATCGTTCATAAAAATAATGGTAAATGGTGGATCTGCATAGACTATAGGGAGCTAAAAAAGAAACTCAAAAAGACCATTTCCCTTTGCCATTCATTGATCAATTAGTGGACACCCTTGCTGGGAAGAAGTTCTTCTCCTTCCTAAATGGGTTTAACGAGCATAATCAGATCCAGATAGCCCTGGAATACCAAGATAAAACAATTTTCACATGCCCATGGGGGACCTTTTCAGACAGGGTCCTCCCATTTGGCCTGTGTAATGCACCTGCAACCTTCCAGAGGGAAATTCTGGGAATTTTTTTTATTTAGTCGATGACAGTGTTGAAATCTATATGGATGATTTTACTCCATATGGGAACTCATTTGAAGAAGGATTGGCGAATCTGGAAAAAATACTCGAAAAATGTAAGCAGACCCATGTATCTCTGAGTAAAGTCAAATGCCATATGATGAAGGAAGAAGGAATAGTATTGGGACATTTGCTCTCAGCTGCTGGAATTTGAGTTGATCCGACCAAGGTAGAGGTAATACTACACTTCCCCATAACTAAGACACCCACACAGGTACATAGGTTTATCGGCTGTGCTAGTTATTATAGGCGTTTTATAGAAAATTTTGCTGAAATAGCACATCCACTTTTCCAAATGCTAACAAAAGATGCATAATTTTTGTGGAAAGAGGACTGTGAAGCAGCTTTCATGAAAATCCAGGGACTAGTTTGCGAAGCTCCGATCCTTCGAGGACCTGATTGGGCATTACCATTTCACATACATGCTGATGCCTCTCAGACAACAGTAGGAGCAGTCTATTGGGTATGTGTTATATTATTTCCACGACTAGTCACGTGTGGGGGGGTCATAGGGGGGTGACAACCCCTCCTGTACGTTGTGTCGGGCATAGCAGGGGGTTAGAGGGGGGGGCGGCAGCCCCCCCTATCGGGGTCCAGGGCAGTGCCCCGGGAAAATTTTTTTGGACCTTATTTTCCTGTGGGCGGACCTGCCCATGGTTTTGTGCATGGGTTTGCACATGGTTTTGGGGCATGGTGGTTTTCGGCCCCTGGTATTTTGTAGATCTGGTTAAGGGAACTACGGTTATGTTCTAATCCAGGGTTAATGGATTGGGGTTTATGTATGCTTCGGCATGTATATATATGAAAAATCAAGTTGGTTGTCCCGATTTGGGATCTAGGGGAAAATATTGTGTTTATCTGTTTTATGTTTTATGCTCTCACTATTGTTTATTTTCTGTTTTAAGATTCGTTTGTAGATAATATCTGTACAAGGTTAAAACCTACATCTGGTATCAGAGTTGTTTCGGCTTCAAGGGGATGCCTTTGCTGCTGATGGGTTTTATTTTCTCGGGCCTGTGGTAGACCCTGTTCAGTGGGAGATCTGCAGGATCGATTCTTGCGGTGAAAGAAGACAAGTGCAGTGGGTAGCGTGATGTATGCAATGGTCTGTACTAGACTAGACATTGCACATGTAGTGGGAGTATTGAGAAAGTTTATGTCAAACCCAGGGAAGGAGCATTGGATGACAGTGAAGTGAGTTTTCAAATATTTGCGTGGCACTAGTGATTATGGCTTGTGCTACCAGGGAAGACCAGGATTGGAAAGAGTGTTGGACATTCATGGTTTTTTTGATGCAGACTGGGCTGGAGATCTGGACCAAAGAAGATCTACAAGTGGGTATATGTTTAGCCTATTTGGTGGTGCAGTCAGTTAGATGAGTAAAATACAGTTTGTAGTGGCTCTTTCAACTACAGAGGCAAAATACATAGCAGCCACTCATGCAAGCAAGGAAGCATTTTGGTTGCAGAGATTGTGTTCAAGTATGGGGTTGGTGCAACAAGCTATAAGGATAGACTGTGATAGCCAAAGTGCAATTTTCTTGGCTAAAAACCCTGCTTACCATTCAAAGACAAAGCACATTAATGTTTAATATCACTTTGTGAGAGATATGGTTGAGGCTAAAAGGGTGTTGCTGGTAAAGGTGTACACCTTGAAGAATGTTGCAGATGAATTGACGAAGTCTGTGAGCACACAAAATTTCTCTTGGTGTAGAGAAACAATGGGTGTTGTAGAATTGGGCTAATGACTAAGCTCTCCTGTGGCTCCCCACAGAAAGAAAACAACAAGTGGGAGAATGTTGGGTATGTGTTATATTATTTCCACGACTAGTCACGCGCGGGGGGGTCACGGGGGGGCGATAACCCCCCTTGTATGTTGTGCCAGGCGTAATAGGGGGGTCACAGGGGGGGCGGCAACGCCCCTGGAAAAAAAATTTGGACCTTATTTTCCGGTGGGCAGACCCGCCCATGGTTTTGTGCATGGGTTTGCACATGGTTTTGGGGCATGATGGTTTTCGGCCCCTGGAATATTGTAGATCCGGTCATGGGAACTACGGTTATGTTCTAATCTAGGGTTAATGGATTGGGGTTTATGTATGCTTCGGCATGTATATATATGTGTTGTAACACTCAAAGGAATATAATGAAAAATCAAGCTGGTCGCCTCGATTCGGGATCCAGAGGAAAATCTCTGTGTTTATCTGTTTTATGTTTTATGCTCTCGCTATTTTTTATTTTATGTTATAAGATTCGTTTGTAGATAATATCTATACAGCGTTAAAATCTACACAGTCTTAGGAAAAAAGGTAGACATGACACCTATGCAATTTACTACGTTAGCAAGAATTTAACTCTTGCTGAGTTGAATTAAACGGAGACTGAAAAAGAATTCCTGGCTGTCATCTATGCTATCAACAAGTTCTGACACTACATCACTGGGTATCCTACTTTCGTACATACTGATCATGCAACAATAAGGTATTTGATGAATAAACCTATCACTCTTGGTGGCATTACAAGATGGTTGCTATTGCTTCAAGAATTTGATATCACAATAGTAGACAAACCAGGAAAAGATAATGTAGTTGCTGATTTTCTGTCCAGAATGGATAATAATGATGAGTGCACACCTATAGAAGATAGTTTTCCCGATGAGCATATTTTTTCAATTTCTACTAATCCTCCATGGTACGCAGATATTTCTAACTGTCTTTCTACAGGGAAGGTGCCCCATCATTTGTCATACAGGGAACAAAGAAAAATTATTCATCATAGTGCCCGAGATTCCTGGATGGCAGGATACCTCTTTCATATAGGAGTTGATAAGAAGATTCAACATTGTGTATCTAAGGATGATATTTATGAAGAGCTGAAGGCTACCCATAATGGCCCTTTTGGGGGGAATTTTGCAGATAAAAGAACATGCCATAAGGTGTTACAAATGGGATATTACTGTCCTTCTCTCTTTCAGGATGCACGAAATTATGTTCGGAGGTGTGATAGTTGCCAGCGCATGGGGCAACCCGGTCGATATGATGAAATGCCTTTGCAGCCATAGGTAGTCCTTGAACCTTTTGAGAAATGGGATATCGAATTCGTTGGGTCCTTCAACCCACCCTCCCAGAAAAAGGTTCACATTTTGGTCTGCACCAATTATGTGACTAAGTGGGTAGAAGCTAAAGCTGTTGCGAAAGCAATAGAACAAGCGATTTTAGATTTTCTATTTGAAGAAATTTTTTCTTGTTACGATACTTCGAGGGAGATTATTTCAGATGGAGGAGCACAATTTACATTATGCATGATAGCAAGGCTTATGTAGAAATATGGGGTCAAGCACGGGGTGACATCTCCATACCACCCCCAGGCGAATGGACAAGTGGAAAGAAAAAACAAGATATTGGAAAATATCTTGACAAAAACTGTGGCATACCATTGTCGAGATTGTGCTCAAAAGCTTCTTGAAGCTCTCTGGGCATACAAAACAACATGGTGGAACACAACTGGTTTCTCACCACTCGAGTTGGTTTATGGGAAATCCACATTGTTTCCAATAGAATTTGAAATTAGTACGCTTAGAACAACTGTTGAAGTAGGTTTGGATCTATCAAATGCCAGAAACATCAACTAGCTCAGCTTAATGAACTAGATGAAATCCATTCAATTGTTTTCCAGAGGATTACTGCTATTCAGCAGTAGAGGATGAAATTGCACAATAAGTTTATCAAAAACAAGGTGTTTCATAGAGCAGATTGGGCATTACTTTATGACTCCCATTTTAAGGATTTTAAGGGAAAGATTTGCACTCGCTAGATGGGACCTTACGAGGTGGACGCTGTATTTGATAATGGAACATACAAGCTAAACACAATTGACGATACACGTGCTTCTTTTGTAGAAAATGGACATCACTTGAGACTATACCACCGCCCAGAATCTAAGGATGCTTTCATTAAACATCTCTCCAAGAAATCTGGTCTGAAAGTTATCACTGCAGAGAACTCTTCCTCTAGATCCTCGCTCTAAAAAAAAAAAAAAAATATTACTAAAAAAAATAAGAAAAAAAAAAAAAAAAAAATAATATATATATATATATATAATAAATACTGTTACCATTTATTTTTTGTCTTTTTTCAGGAGTTACTACTAAGGAGTAATGTTGCAGAGCTCGAAAATTTCCTAAGTTGTGATGCTGCTCGTGATGTTGTTACTCCTTGGATGTTGCTATTCGTAATGTTGCTACTCAATGCTGCTACTCCAGCTTCGATGTTGCTACTCATGATGCTGTTACTTTGGATGTTGCCACTCCATGATGCTATTACTCCGGATGTTGCTACTCGTGATGCTATTACTCCTTGGATGCTGCTCGTGATGCTATTACTCCTTGGGTGTTGCTACTCGTGATGCTACTACTTAATTTTGTTACTCCAGATGTTGCTACTCCTCGATGATGTTATTCCGTCTGAATCATTACTGCACCGTTATTCTACCAACTATCACTTCCTCTAGTTAGGCCACCAGGTATGTCTCCACTTGATTCTTATGGATTTAGAAATTGATTTCGTGGATGACTACTTTCAAGTTGGGGGGGTGCCATCATAACTAAATGATGGTGTAATTAAACCACACCAATGATTATTCCAAAGTCATTATTACAACTTCGTGTTGTTGGTATGCTCCATGATCCTTACCATATTCCGTATAATCATTAAAGATGTATTGGGATCAACAACATGCACATGTTTCCAACTGATCAGTCCTTTCCAACTCATGCGAAATAATTACTATCGCATCCATCACACTTACCATACTTTTCCATGATTTTATTCGTTTCTCGAAAAATCACCTACCATACTTACCATTATTTCACCTCATTTTTCACCATGTTGTTTTTGCCAAATTTGGTAGCCATCACTCTTTCCGACGGTCTGCTATGTCGAGAGAGTTGTTACAGTCTCTACAGGATGGGCAGACTGGCTGTGTGGCATGAACCTGAAGATACAATCTTGGTCCGTAGCAATGCAGATGTGTGGCAAGTTTTTTTCAATGTGGGATGGGATATCTACTTTAATAGATTGCAGGGATTTGATAAGGGAATCATGATGGAGTTTGTGCTAAATTTGAATGAGAATTTCTCTCAGGTCAGAGGATTAGAAATTTTTGTCACAGAAGAAGTCATCACGGAAGTCAGTGGGCTAAGATAGCAAGGAAAATAGTGGTTTTCTTGGAGAATTCCCCTCCCGGAGTTTCCTGAACTGTTTCTGCAGGCAGGAGAAAGCGTCGTTCAATATGGGAGACGACATGACCACAAATCTGTACCGTATCCATGGAATGAGGTAGCAGGATTTGTGATGAAATACATAACCTGCGAAGGATGGGCTACAAATATGTTCAAATACCATTTCAAAATCCTGGCTCACCTTCGATTCCTGCAGGTAAAGGTTCATGCCTTAAACATGCCTTTATTTTTACTAAAACAAATTCAACACATGGAAAAGTCCTCTCGGCGTTCGTGCCAGGTACTGGCAGTCCTCTCCAATCATGGACTGGTTCGTTTGTTGGTCATGCATGCAATAGTTTGATTTCAAGTTTCCTAGGAAAAAATTTGTGGGTCATCAGAAGAAGAGATAGCAGTTATTATTGCCGCCAGAGAAGAAGAACTGGTACCTTCAGCTGATTTAGCAGAAGAGGAAGAGTCTGAGGAAATGGAGATAGATCAGTAAGAACTGGAAGAAATGAAAATGGAGATAGATCAGGAAGAACCGAAAGAAATGGAAATGGAGGAAACAATTGGTGATACAGTTGAGGCTTCCACACAAGAACCATCCTCGCCTGAGGAACCTACGGATGAAGGAATCATGGGTATAAGGGATGAAGTTGAGTCTATCCTATAGTCATCGAATTTCATTAATGAAGAACAGGAAGGAGGAACACTAGCTAGAGGGTTGGAAAGTGATGTTGTTACAAAAGAAACAACATCACCTGCACAAGCAGATATGGATATTGAAACGGGTAGGGGTGTCATGCAAGAACCACACCCCGACTCAGTCAGAATAGGAAGACATAGAAGAAATGACCCGTGAGGTCGACACTGCTCCACAAGAACCAGTATTGACCGCAAGCGAAGAAGCAATGCACGAAGGATAGGAGGACAGAAAGGGAACGACCCTCAAAGTCGACACTGTCCCACAAGAACCAATGTCACTCCAATTGAAGAAGCAATGCATGAAGGAGACTCAACCCAAGTGAGAAACAAGGGCGATGAAGGTATTACCCATTCTGCTTTTCAGTCCATGATGCCTAGAGGAGCAAGGGGGTTTCGCTCGTCCCAACAATTAATGGAGGATATCGTTGTTCCACCAGTACTGAAGTTTTTCGATTCAGGGAAAGATGTGACCGATATTGGTCCATCAATTGCTGATTCTCAGAAAGGGCATCCAAAGGGTCAAAAGGGAGAAGGAAATTCTGTGGAAACACCGGAGCACAGAATGGCCAATGAGAGCACTGACCAGGTGACATGATTTCCTGAGGTAAGGAAGAAAGAGAAGGAGAATGCTCTTGAAGAAAGGGAACCAAGTAAGAAAGACCTAACAGAAAAAATAGTTGATGCCATTAGCAACGTTCCACCACCTCCTGAACCTAATGCAGGGTTGGGAGATGAATTCATTGTCAAGAAAGAATGGATAGAACAATGTGAAGGTAGGAGACTACCTCTCAAGAAAAGGTATCAGCTTCAGTTTAACGAAACCATGTGATTGAAAAAGGAAGTTCGGAAGCTAAGAAAGAAAGTATCTCGGTTGAAGAAAAAGGTAAAAATATATAAATGGAAGGAAATAAAACCTAAAATTGATGTCTCCTCTGCGCTACACAGACTGGTCCGATTGAACATCTATTTGAAGCCTGAGAATTGTTCCTCGCTACTAAAATTCAGAAATGGCAATCTTCTATGAATGAACATAAGAAGGAGATAAAGCGGGTTCGAGAGCAGGCTGCCGGGATTGTTACAGGGTATATAGACCGGTTAGATAGAGCTCTACAAAGGAAAGACAAACAACAGGGTAAGATAAAGGAGTTAGAAGAACAAGTGCAAATGCTGCAATAAGATAAGGAGAAGATGTTTACCTTGGCGCAACAGGTAATAGCCTGTAGACCTCCTGCTCATAGTTATGCCTTATTCCTTCATGAATAGTTAGTTTTATTCTACCTGGAGATTATATATAAGGAAATTTGTCATGAAATTGAGGATCCGATATAGTTCCTCCGCATTTTGAAAATTCATGATATCATAGGTCAACACTTAATGTACGAAATTTACATGCATGGTTATTTTATGAATCATGATCTGGCCTTCAATCTCGTTCCATTTGTGGGAGATATTCATTTGAGAGCCTTCACCTCCTACACTATCAATGAGGTTAAATGGAAAAAGGCCCATGATACATTTGAAGAAAATCAAGTTACAAGGCCACTAATGATAAGGAGAGAGCATGGCCAGGCAGAAAATATTTATAATAAGCATTTTACCTTTTTACAGATTGAGGGACATAGGGAACATATGCTGGCAACCCATAAATGGTGTGTTGTCCTCTGTATTAGACAGATAGTAGCTTTTTGGGATGACGCTCTGGATAGTTGTCAAAGGAGATGAATGTTGTCATCATCAATCGTTAGAGGTCGAGGAAATTTTGGAGCACCCAAATTTGCACATGCATTAGAAAGAGTGCCACGTTTTGTAGCATGTATTTAGACCTGTGGGGTTTGGTGGATGGGACTGAGGTTTTAGTTCCCCCTCATTTGATTTCCAACAGATTACTATACTCCCGCATATAATGTTAGCCAAGATTGGTGGAAGGATGTTGTTCTGATAGAAGGATATAAACACCCTGGAACAGAGCTGGCTGGAGAATATGACCTCGCATAGCTTCATGCCATCCACAGTCAGTCCAACCTAGATATGAGGAGACGACGAGCTGCATGAGGAAATGTAGATAGACCAGTTGGGGGGAGATGTTGGGTATCAAATCCGTATACTTTTCTCTTCTATTTTCACCCACCTTTCTACCTCTTTGTATCATTAATTGTTCTAAACACACAAGGTAAATTCCTTTCCACTGTATTATATGGAATTTTTTATTAATGAAATAATAGTCATGGAGATTTTACCTATGCAAGTATTAATTCCGTTATTTCCACAAATTCAACTAGTAAAGGGGTTACATCCGCAAGTCATGAAGAAACTTCGAATTCTCAACATTATCTTGATATGTTGTAACAACACAATAGATTCCAACTTACCCTATATCTATTTAAGGCCTTTCGTGGTTTTCTCTCAGAAACTAGTTGGCTATTGTAACAATTGTATATTTGTAGATATTTGGTTGTCAGATTGAAAATACGGTTTTCCTGAACATTTGTATAAGAAGGGTCTTAGGGCTGTGAATCAGGGTTAAGCGTAAAGAGACCGATTTTGTAACAAAATTATTGTAATCGATTGAATGCACATTGTTTTGTTGTTCAATCTGTGAGTTGTGAGTTTACCACAGCCCTGATTAGAGAGTTGGGCCCACTCTTCTGATCAGGTGCTGCATCATTTCTCTTTGTTGATTTCACATTTTTGTTGGTTAGTTTAATTTTTGTTCCAGTATGATTCTATAATTGTTGTGAATGCTTTTATAATTCTGCGATTTATCTTTAATTCTTGTTACAATAGTTTTTCTTGTTTTAATTATTAAATCTGTGTTCAATAGAGGATTGTGTTATTTCTCCTACATATACTATGCGTGTTAGTCTTGCAATAACCAATGCACTCGGATTGATAATTAATGTGGGAAAGGGTTTGAATATTCATTCACACTTGGATGCCAACATGGATTACTGTAGGTCTAAAAAAAAGGGAGGAAATATTTAGGATGACCCTTGGATCTGATGAATCCTTGGAGGACTATGAGGAAATATTCCAACTAAATTATAGGAGGGCTAACTGTACCTTTGACCGTGAGTCACTCAAGCTAGTTATTCTTCGAGGGATCAAGGAGGATGTAATGGAGACCCTTAACATGTTATGTGGATGAGATATCTGCCAATTGTCTTATGATGACATCAAAATGTATTCAGGAATCTTTCTATGGCTGCTAGGAAAAAGAGTAGGTCTAACCAAAACTTGGTCAATTCATCTCCCTCTACAACAACCATAAAAAATGATATAGGAAGTATGTTGGAGTATTTTAAGAGTGAAATGTTGCATAACTTTTCTCTACAAATGTATATTATGCAAACTAAAAGGAATCAAGAGGAAGAAGAAAGGGTACTAGCTATCTTATTCCCTATATGCACTAAGAGACACACTAGGAATGAGTTCCCACTGAATGTCATAAAAGTATGCTCTGTCTGTGAAGAGAACCATGCAACATACAAATTTACCTCTCTTCCAGGTCTGAAGGCTGTATACCAAGGGCCATAAGGGGGGTTAGATCAACTCTTTTTCATTAACTAAAGAAGACCTCAAGGCCCTCAACCATATCAATAGGGCATGCAAGGTGCACAATATCCTCATTACAATCCAAATCAGAATGTAAATTTCCAGCCTTGGTACCCTTCCTCTTATCCATCATGTCCCACACATCCTCCTTAGCTTTATACTCCTCAATATCCTCCTCATCCTATTCACCCTCCTTTCCACCCATATACACCCCAAACTTCCTAATGGGGCAACCCATCAGAGGGGTGGAGGCCTCAGACAACCCAACCTCTTACTCTACTACTTCCACCTCAACCTCAACCACATCTCCCTCATGATACCCTACCTAAGAAACCTCAAATTCCTACTCAACCCAATCCAAACCCGAACAATAAGTAGACATAACAAGTTTATAGTGGTGATATATCCTATCCTGCTTATGCTATGGAAATTCAAGAGATCAACCTTCATTCCGGGAAGGTGCTCCCATATACTCAACCACCTTCTCCACCTAAAGAGTTATAAGAAGAGAATGAAGAGAGTGCCCCTCAAGCCAATGCACCCCCTTATCCTAAAAGGTTGGTTCACCCTAAACAACACAACCCATAAGAGGTTGAAATTATAGGAGAATTGAAAAACTTGTGTGTCAAGATACCCCTTCTCTAGGCCATCAAATATGTCCCCATTTACAACAAGCTTATTAAGGAAAAAAAATTTCAAAAGTTCTCGAAGAAGAATAAGAGATACCTCCACTATTAATGTTGTTGAACAACTATATGATCTGATGATTGGAAGGGTAGTCTCCCCAAAGTACTTGGATCCTAGTAACCTAGTAGTGGATGTGAAAATTGATGGCATTATGGTTCGTAATACCTTGATTGACCTTGGGGCTGAAATCAATGTTATTACCAACGAAACCATGTTGAAGTTCAACCTCCAAGAGGCCTTGAGGAAGAACACTACAATGTTGCAACTTGCAAAAAGATCCACAGTAGCTCCTGAGGGAGTTATTAAGGATGACATTGTATCCATTGAATCCTCAGAGTACCCCACTAATTTCTTGGTCCTCCAACCTAAAACCAAGTTTAATGTTTATCCTCTCATCCTAGGAAGACCTCGGTTTGCAAATTTTGATGCCTACATTAGTTGCAGGGTTGGGAACATGACCGTTAAGAATGGGAACCTATCAAAACAACTTGTGTTATACCCTCCTGCTCAACCTTCTTTTGAGCATGATTTTCCCTTGTGGTTAGAGGATGAGGAAGGGGAAGAATTTTAGCAGACATCCCTCTACCCATTATGCACTCTAGATATTGTTATAAGGGGGGAGGGTAGCTTGATGAAGATTATCTTGTCAACCATATCTTACAAAATCAACCCCCCACTACCATGTTAGTTGATGAATTGATGAAATAATATGAGGGTAATCCTTGGATTGATTTTTTCTCTATTGAATCCATCCTAGTACATGTTAAGGTTGTGGATATTTGCCCATCTAGAACTCTAAATATAAACCCCTCTCTCTTAGCTGAGCAATACGAATAATTATGCAGTCTGATGAGGCAACACCTAGATGTTTTTTCTTGGGATTATAAGGAGATTAAGGGTGTGCATCCATCAATTTGTAATCATCATATCTACATCAAAGAGGGATGCAAGCCTATGCACCAACCCTCGAGAAGGATGAACCCAACTCTTAAGGACACTGTGAAAGAGGAATTACAAAATTTACTAGATACAGGGTCCATATATCACATTTCAAATAGTGAGTGGGTGTCCCCTCTCATTTTAGTTCCAAAGTAAAATTGGAAGTGGAGGATCTTTGTTGACTACCGAGAACTTAACAAGGCTATAAAGAAGTACCATTTCCCTTTTCCCTTCATTGACCAAGTCCTAGATGGCCTTGAAGGGAAGAAATTATTTTCCTTCTTGGATAGATTTAGTGGGTAAAACCAAATATATATCATCCCTAAGGACTAAGATATATAATACCACATCCACATGTCCTTGGGGTACCTTTTCCTATATGGTCCTTCCATTCGATCTATCCAATGCCCCTGCTACCTTCTAGAGGGTAGTTATAATTATATTTGTTGAACTTGTTCATGACATTATTGAGATATACATGGATGACTTCAATCCTTGTGGATGTGACTTCCAGGAAGCTATCTAAAATCTATGAAAAGTCTTAAAAAAATGCATTGAAATGAATATTTCATTGAGTCTCGAGAAATTTGAATTTTTGATGTATGCAAGGACTTCCCTTGGCCATTCCATATCCAAGGATGGGATACAGGTTGACCTAAACAAAATTGACATCATTAAAAGGGTCCATTTCCCTTAAAAAAAAAGAGATGTCGGGAGCTTCCTTGGATTAGTTGGGTATTATAGAAGGTTCATTAAAGACTTTAGTAAATTTTATTCACCTTTATTTGGACTACTGGATAAAGATTCAAATTTTTGGAAAAACAACTATCAAGAAGAATTTGAAGTGCTAAAAGAAAAGCTAACCACTGCACCCATCCTTAGAGGTCCCGACTAGGAATTACCTTTCCATATACACACAAATGAATCAGATAAAGCTATAGGGGTTGCCTTAGGAAAAGTGGAAGAAAAATTTCCTTATGTTATATATTTCATCAGTAAGAACCATTCTAAAGAAGAGTTAAATTATACTGAAAATGAACTCTTGGCTGTGGTACATTCTTTGAACTAGTTTAGGCATTACATCACTGGTTATCAAGATTTTTTTCACATTGAGCATGCAACCATTATTTATTTAATGAATAAACTTGATGCCAATGATAGGATAATTAGATGATTGTTATTATTGCAACAAATTTATTTGACTATTATTGACAAATCAGGGAAAGAGAATACGGTTGTTGATTTCTTGTCAAGACTAACCTTGCCTGTAGAAAAGGAAGAAATGGTAGATGATCAACTCCTATATGAACACCTCTTTTCCATATTGGTGCTTTCTCCTTGGTTTTCTAAAATATCCAACTACTTTGTTGTTGGGAGATTCCATCCTAGTCTATCCTCCAAGGCAAAGTTCCCCATTCACTTGGATTGGGGGGAATATTTTTAGATTGGGGCCAAATCATATCATGAGGATATGTGTGAGGGAATAGGATGTCTTTGAAATCCTCTCAAAATTACATGATGGACCTTTTGGAGGCCACTTTTCTTTTAAGAGGATATCCTTCAAATTTCTATAAGCAGGTTACTACTGTCCCACTTTACATCAGTATGCAAGGAGGTACGCCACCAGATGTGACCAATTTCAAAGGATGGATAAGCCCACACCTAAGGATGAAATTCCCTTAAAAACTCAAGTGAATCTAGATCCATTTGATAAGTGGGGCATGGATTTGATTGTGCCCATTGATCCCCGATCGGGACATAAGATGTATACCATTGCATTCAATGATCACCTTACTAAATGGGTTGAAATAAAGGCAGTTAAGTCATCAACCGAGTAGAAGGTGGTTGAGTTTTTGAGGGAGAAAATATTCTACAAGTTTGGTTTTCCAATAGATTTTGTCTTTTATTAAGGAACACAATTCACATCAAATATGATCGAAGATCTCATGAAGTAGCACCATATCCAGGACATGACATCCATTGCCTATTACCCTTAGGAAAATGGGTAAGTGGAGGTAAAAAACAGAGAATTGGAGAACATTTTGATCAAGGTTGTTAGCAACATCAAAAAGTATTGGGCATATAGACTTGTAGAAGCCACTTGGGCCTACAACACGAATTTTAAGACTAGCACTGGATTTACTCCATTCGAACTAGTCTATGGGAAGAATGACCTACCTTCCATTGAATTTGACTACAATTCCTTAAGGATGGCATCACAGGTAAGCTTGAATTTTAATACAATGCCTTAAGGATGGAATCTTAGTTAAACTTGGACTTCATTGGACCACAACAAGAGAGGTTTCTCCAACTCAATGGTTTAGATGAATTAAGGCTACAAGCTCTCCTACAGACTTAGTTAATCCATATAGAGAGGAAGATTTGGCATGACAAACACATTATGGAGAATAATTTGCAAGAAGGTGATTGATCCATGTTGTATGATTCCAGATTCAAGGATTTCAAGGGAAAATTAATGACAAGATGGTTGGGTACCTATCTAGTGGAAATATGTCATGAGAATTGGTCTCTCCAAATCATAACACTTGATGAGGAAGGAATTCCCTTACTTGTCAATGGTTATTGGTTGAAGTCATATAAAATACCTTTTTCCAAGGAAGAGTTTATTAGTTCAATAAAAAAAGAATTGAATGTGATTAGGAGGCTCAAAACCCTCATTCCACAAAGATTCTAAGAAAACAAGAAAAAAATAAAGGGCCTAGATGAAAGCCTCCATGAGGCATATAAAGAAAACTGTAGGGTTGAAAACCACTGTGAGGCAACCCAAGAGAAAAACAAAAGAAAAAAAAACAAAAAGAATTAATAATAAAAAAGAGAAGGAAAATAAGATGAAAATATCCCTAGGAGAAAACCTCCCCTGAGGTGCCTAGGGAAGGCATCCAGGTTGAAAACCTCTCCAGAGGTAGTCTGCATGTCTAAAAAAGAAAGATAAAAAAAATATAAGACACAAGAGGGGAGTACTTACATCAATTTTTCTAACATTTCTCTTTTGTTGGACTCCAAATATTCAGAAGGACAGTGGTTACATAACAGGTTCCACAGTTCATTTCTCCTTCTTTCCCAATCATCCATTGCATTTTCATCCTCTTCATCCACCTCCACAAATCTCTCCATCATCTAGCCAACAATTGAGCCATTTTTTGCCTCATTTTTGAAATTCTACAAGACTGCCCTGAATTGCTTCAGGACTGTCCTGAATTGCTATAGGAGAAACCTGAAATGATACATCAAGGAGATATACTTGGGAAAAGGGACCAAAAGGTCAATTTTTCCTTGGAAAATATTGGGAGAGGTCCACCAAAATTCCTTCATCACTCATCCACTCCATTTAGCCAAATTCATCCTCAAACTTCTACTTCTTCCATACATAAAAAAACATAGAAAAAAGAGTCTGCCTTCACCTTTTTCACCACCTTCACCACCCTCTGATGATTCTAATCCTATCCATATGCCCCCTATGATTTCTCCTAATCCCTGAATGAAATATGAGGTCTTTAGGTGGAACCTAGTGACTGCTACAGGAAGGAGATCAGGCCTGTAGTAGATTTCACAGTTCCAACAAGATCTTGAACCAAATTTTTTTTACAGCTCCATAATAGAATATCCAACCACCCTAAGGAATCATGAGGGAATTCCTGAATCTTATAAATGTCACAGCATCCTTTAATATAGTATGTAAGGTCATATATCCACTCCAACAACAACAAATCAAACAATGGAAGGAGGCCCGCATGGAAGAAATATTTCATCAGTCGACTACATCATCACTTTGTGAAGACCTGGTATGCATAAGTAAACAAGGAAGGTTAACACCTATAGGGGTCATTTAATCAATCATCATATCAATAGAAACCTGCATGCATCTCCAACACTTATACATCATAGGTAGGCTTAGGTATGGCACTCCTCACCTCTTCCCTATGCACAAAATAGTAAAACAATGTGTTTAATGACCGAGAATGGAGTTTTTATGGGCTGGAGGTGGCCAGTAAAATTGGACACCTTTGATTAGTATACTACAATTCACTCATCCACCCATGCAACGTGGAAAATTCAAGTCAAGTTGGGCTGATGATTATGAGGATGTGGGGGAAACAGTTAGAAAAAGAAAATTGTGCAAGACCCAAGTCACCAAAGCACTTTGAGCCATTACCACAAAAGGGAATAAAAGTACAAGGCTCGATTCCACTTGCACAATTGATTGTTTATAGGAAAAAGTTGGAGAGACATACTAAGGAATTGAAGGATGATCTATATGCTACCAGAGTCTGCCTAGGGTGCCATCGAACTGCTACAGGATGAGTTTGTAGATGCTACGAGGATGTGGGGGAAATAGTTAAAAAAGGAAATTCCTGCAAGACCCAAGTCACCAAAGCACTCTGAGCCATTACCAAAAAAGGGGATAAAAGTACAAGGCTCGATTCCACTTGCAAAATTGATTATTTATAGAAAACAGTTGGAGAGACACACTAAGGTATTGAAGGATGATCTATATGCTACCAGAGTCTTCCTAGGGTGCCACTGAAATGCACAAAAGAGAAGATACATGGATGAATTAAGGGGAGAAAAGAAGCCAAAACCACCAGAAGTTTTCCTCAAACCCTCATGCACATGGGAGAGTCATCTTGGGAAGGGTAAGTGGCCTCCTCCCTCTATAATTTCCATACACTTTAATGCATAATTATGTTTTAATTGGGTACCCTGTAGCAGCCATTGTGAAATAATTTCCTTTGAAAATTTATCATATAAGAAGGGAAGATAGGGCTAGATATTTTTTTTTCTTAGTAAAAATTATCATCCTTCTCCTCCTCTGTCAAAAATAAAACTAGCCACTATCTTTGCACCCAAGACTTCTCTGAGGAAAATATTGAAAATACACCTGAGATAACCTAGAGAAAGAGTAGTTGGAGAAATGGGAGGAGGTTTCAACAGAAGAGAACCCATGGACACAAAAAAAATCCATCAATGTCCCCCTGTTATGGAAATTTTTCTGAGACATCAGTGGATGGTATTCTTTGAGCAATTATAGGGATATGATGATGAGATAACTCATGAGTTTTCCATGGTCCTAAATTCTGAGGGAGAAAATAGTACCAATATTGTTGTTAGAGGAATTTCCATCCCTTTGAATGTAGAACTCATAAGTAGAGTAACCACCCTACCCTTGGGAGTTTGATGGAGAAAGGAGGATAATGCAATAGGTGTTACAGAAAAGAAAAAATTCTTCCTTCATAAATTTCTTCCTGTATAAGATAAAATGGAATGAGAAGGGAGAGACTCACTTACCCTTGGGATGAAGTGGCCTATAAAATCCTTAAATACATGTCCTATGAGGGGATGTTGATAATTGTGTATGCCTATCACTTCAACCTTCTCCATGAGATAAGGTTCTAGACATAGTTACCAATTCCAAAGAGACTTAGTGTTCCACATTTCCTCTTACAATCCATCATTGAAATGAGCCATAAAGTGAGGGAAGAGAAGAAAAAAAACATTTCCCATAATGGCATCATTAAGCTAATTTTCATGGATTCCTTAAGCCACCTAAGGAACCATGTGTCATGGACTGACTTTGTAGACATGGACATAGAGGTTTTCATTGAAACACAAACCATCACTTCCACACAACAAGAAGAAACACTAACCTCTAGTACCGAGGGTAGGGAAGAAAAGGAAGAAGAGAAGGAGAAAGTAGAAAAAAAGGAAAGAGAGGTAGATAAACAGATATCAAAGGAATAAAACCCTAAGGAGCCCTCCAAACCTTAAGGTACATAAATATTGGTGAAACAAATAAGCCTCTCACCAGGAAACACATAGAAAGAAGCATCAACCACATTAGCCACACTTGGCACATCAGTCAAGCCCAAATAAGGCAGCCAAGGCAAGTCTCCTTGTACTTTAAAACAAGGATGAGCACCAAGATAAGGAAAGGGAAGCCTCAACCTCCTTTAAAATTCTCTATCACCATTGATGAATCAACAAGAAAAAGGGAAGAAGTGGGACCTAGTTAAGGGAAGATTGAAGAAGCTACCTCTCCCAAAGCCAAGAGTTGACAAAATGTGCCACTCGTAGGTAGGCCAAACACTATAAAAATAACATCTAAGAGGCTCGAAGCACAATATGCCATGTTACAAGTAAAAAATAGAGGAAATACATGAGAAAAAAGAGGAGCTACAGGAGAAACGGGGACTGCTACGAGAGCATCAAGAGATGCTACAGGAAGAGACAAACACATCAAAAGTAAAATAAGGTATTCAAGAAATCTAGGAGCCTGATATACAACCTAACCTTGAATATTATTACAAATTTTTTGAGGGAGGTAGGATTTTACCTGAGAAATTTTTTATACTTCTTTTCTTTGAGTTGGAAAAGGAAAGAGGCAGAACTCATAGATGGATGAAAATTTCAAGATAAAAAAAGGTGGAATATGTGGGCCTCATGGAGGAAAAAGTAAATTAAATGAGCATGGAATTAAACAACTTAAGGTTAAGGAAGACAATTATGAAGGCGAAACTACAAACATGGAAAAAAAGTCTAAGAGAGAAGATACAAGAAAAAGAGGTACAACTTGCCACTATGGCAAGTTTATCCATGGAATATATACAATTCAAGTAGTCATACAAATCCTATGCCATATTCCTCAAGGAGAAGTGGCTAAAATTATAGATAAATACATTAGCACAATATGGATCTTTACCTTTCCAAGACTACAAAAATTTTATTAAATTTTTCAGAAGGGAATTTATTGAGGATAGAGCCAAACTGGTTGAGTTTTACATGCACAATATGATCCTCACATACATGAACTTATGGGAACCCAACTCAAGATTGGGGGACATGAAAATAATTGAATTATCCTCTTGGTTGACCCATGAGGAAAAAAGAGTTGAAGAAGTAAAGAAGGTGATGACAAAAGAAGAGAGGGAGCCCCTATACATCATAACAATATTAGTGAGTCCCAAGGTTGTCATAAGTAACCACAACCTCATCTCCATTGATCCTGAATTGGTACCTAGGTATATGGCAGCCCATGAACAAAATATCCTCCATTTTGAGGACACTTTTAGGATGTTGGGGACACAACGTTTGCAGGCTTGTCAAAGAAGATGGCATTCCTCGCCTCACAGTTTGCAAATCAGAGAGTATCACTCTCCAGAAAGACTAAGGAATTCCTTGGAGAGAACCCCACTATACAAAAGAATCACACAAAGGTTGAATACCAAGTGGATATGACTCAAAATAATTCCTCCCTTTTTATTGGGACTACATGAGAGAAAAAACCAGGCAAAAGAACAAAAGGAATGGAAATACATATAAGAAAATGCAGGTTTCTATCCACAGGAAGGCACACCATATTATATTCCTTAGGATGTCAAAGAGGCCACCAAGGCCATGAATGAAATTCACATCAGTGACTGAGTTTCTCAAAGGGTGAGAAACACCTTCAGTAGGGGGTGATGATGGGTCCCATCAATAAGTATATTTTGAGGTCCATTGTGCTATCCTACAACCCTTAAAACTCTCATTTTCTCACATTAATTTGAATTTTTAGCCATAATATGCTTAGAAAGAAGACGAAAGGGTGCTTGTCATATTGGATGGCCTAATATGATTAATATGCAGGAACAATAATTTTTTTTGGAGATATTTACTATGCAAGGGCTTGGTGGATACATCCATAGAGAATATAGGGGGCTTGTACACTTCATTAAATCTGAAACTCGGCTTGAGATCAAATATTCATTATCAAAAACTTGAATTCACTAGCATCTGAGGAACTCTAGTGCATGTGAATATCAAAGGGAACCAAATCCACCAATTTTAGGATTTTGGAGGGGAGCATTCTTCCTTTCAAGGGAGTTTCACCTCAACTACTTTTTATATAAATAAACCAACTTAAATGATCATTAGGATTCAAATTTTTGTTGAATATAGGAGTAGCTACAGTGAGTCTCTTGCTTGATACTGTTATTTTCGTCTTGCATATGATGTATGTGACTCTTATTTTTTGTCAATAAGAATTTCATTGTTGGCATGAATTTGAGTTAGTTTTGGAGGGATGAAACCCTTGGGTTTGGGCCCAACCCAGAGGATTTAGTCCCTCTCTTGTATTATTTCCTTTTTTTTGGTCAAGCCATTGCAATTATTTTCTTTTTTAGGTAGGAATTACATCAAAAAACTTGTAGTTGAAGGTTTTCCTATCACCTCTCTTGTGGGAAGAGTGGTTGGAAGATCTACAACAACAACCCCAAAACATGTGCTTATGATTTCTTGGAAATTGTTAAGTGTTGATTTGTAATCCTTCTGCTTGCTTGGTTTATGGAACTTAGAAGTTAGTAACATTGCTTTGGAAATTAGATTTGTGTTGTAGTGAAAAGTATATTTTAATAAAATTCAAGTCATCTTTTCCATATTAATTTATTTTCCTGTAATATTAATCATTTGATGCATGTGATTGATTAGTCTAAAGGGATTGTTTTTGACTTGCAGGGGTGGGAACACTCTTCCACATCCACCTAGACCATTCCATCTCTCTCCTGGAAACTTCACATTGCTTCCAAACTCTGCCACTAAGATCATTCTTCCAGGGAAAATGAAGGACACTATGGACATAAACTTGGGTGCAAGAAAGTCTTCCCAAGGGTACTAAGCTTGGATAAGGGGCTCACATACCGTTCATTCTCCTTCATTAAAATTCATTAAAATTATTTCACCTTAAAAATACCATTCTTTCCCTCAAAAAATCTCTTGGACCCCCCTCCTATAGCAAAACATGGCCTCTTGTAGCACTTACTGTAGCAGTCCTATAACATTGCTATAACCAGATTCATTCCAGACTTCGACACTTGCATTTTGAAGTTGAATAATTGGCCCAAAGCTCTTATTTCATGATTAAGTAAGACTCTAATACCAATCCAACCCCATCCTTTCCTCACTGCAAACATAAGACAAAAAGTAGAATTAGACTTAACATTTTTTTTCATAGTTGTGTTGACGATTAAATTCCTCATTTTTAAGAAAGTTGCAAATAGATAAATTATTCATGGAAGTAGGATATTTATTTGATTAAGTGTGAAAATAGAGTAGCATGGTTTACTTTTGCAACTATACTAGCCTATTCCTTTCATGCAATTTCAATTAGCATTTACATTTAATGAATGACATTTTCATTTATGTAGTTAGAATCATGGTCATATCCTTGCAATTATGACATGATTTCATAATAAATTATCTTTGTATTTATTTAAGGGAGTGGTCTATGAATACATTGATATAATGTAGTCATAACACTATCACCTCTAAGTTTGTACGAACCCCAGGTTGATAATTTAAGTTGAGAAGCCTTGGGAGTTGTAACATCTTTGGGGAAATACCAAGACTCATCACATTCCAAAGTATTTGAAACTACCAAAGGCATTCCTCCTATTTGTGATCATGATCATACTATTAATTTTATTCTAGGAAGTGTTCCTCTAAACATCATACCTTAGATATATCCCTATTCCAAAAAGAGTGAAATTGAACATATGGTTTCAGAAATGCTAGAGGCTGGTATACTTCAACCTAGTTAAGTTTTTTTCTATGCTCTAGTAGTATTGGTGTACAAGAAGGACGGATCATGGCATATTTTTTCGTATGATATGGAGCTAAAAAATCTCACTATTAAAGATAATTTTTCCATTCATGTCATTGATGAATTGTTGGGTAAATTACATGGAGCAATTTACTTCACTAAGTTGGATCTTCATTCAGGATATCATCAAATTAGAATGAAGACTGAATACATTCCGAAAACAACATACATAATTCATGAGGGTCATTATGAATTGTTGGTCATGCCTTTTGGCCTTACTAATGCACCTTCCAAATTTCAAGGTTTGATGAATTCCATTTTCAAACCCTTTTTTAGAAAATTTTTGTTAGTATTTTTTGATGATATACTAATCGAAAAGAAGTATTGGAAGGATGATGTTCAACATGTTGACAAGGTGCTCAAACTATTGGAGGAGAAACAATTATATGAAAAAAACATCTAAATGTTTCTTTCGAGTACAGGAGGTGGAATATTTGGGTCATAGTGTATCTCATGAGGGTGTTAAGGTAGAACATAACAAAATTAAATCCATTGAGGAATGGAAAAGCCCCCACAACCATAAATCATCTTCGAGGATTTCTCTGGTTAGCAAGGTATTGTCACAAGTTTGTTAAGGTTTATGGGAGAATAAAAACACCTATAACAAAATTATTGAAGAAAGATGCATTTTCTTAGACTCCAAAAGAAACTAAGGCCTTTGAACATCTTAAAGAGGAAATGTGCCAAACACCGGTCTTAGATACACCACACTTCACAAAAACCTTTATTGTGGAATGTGATGCCTCAAGAAATGGAATTGGTGTTGTTTTAATGCAAGAAGGAAGACCCATTGATTTTCAAACTCATTCAATCAAAGGAAAGTATTTATAAAAAACCTATTTACAAGAAGAAAATTTTGGAAATACTACATGCACTAAAGCAATGGTGACATTAACTAATGGGAATACACTTCAGGTAAAAAAATACCATGATAGTATTAAATATTTTTTGGAACAAATATTATCTTCAAAATAGAAACAAAAATGGGTCATAAAGATGTTGGGTTATGACTTTGAAATCATCAACAAAAAAGGGAAGAAAAATGTTGTTGTAGATGCACTCTCAAGAAATGATGAGGATGTGGAAGCAGTTCTTTGTGCCATTTCTATTATCCAATCTGATTGGATAATCGAAGCAAGGGATGAATGAAAGAATGAAAAAGAGGTGTGGATACTCATTCAAAAGTTGTGGAAAGGTCCCAGTACATCTGATACATTTAGCTGGAAAAATGATTGATTATGGTACAAATATCACTTATATATTTGTAAGAATTAACAACTCAATCAAAATATTATTTTGGAATTTCACACCTTCCCCTTAGGATGGAACTTGGGATTTTTAAAAACTTACCAGAGGGTCAACAAGGAATTTTTTTGGGATGGCCTTAAATCTGATATTCAGAATTTTGTGGCAGAATGTTTGGTTTTCCAACAAAATAAAGTTGATACAATTAAGACCCCAGGTCTGTTACAACCTTTAGCCATTGCAAGTCAATGTTGGGAGGAGGTCTCAATGGAATTTATCATTGGTTTACCCAAGTCTTAAGGAAAGAGTTTTATCATGGTGGTAGTTGATAGACTTACCAAGTATGCAGACTTTTGTGCATTATCTCATCCTTTCAATACAATTGCTACTTCATTTATGGAAACAATTTAAATGATACATGGAAATACAAAGATTATTGTAAGTGATAAAGATCCAACTTTTTTCACTAGAAATTTTTGGAGGGAATTATTTTCTTGTCTTGGTACTCAATGAGCTCATAGCTCATCTTATTATCCTCAATCTGACGAGAAAACAAATATAGTGAACAAATATTTGGAAATATATTTTCGTTGCTTTGTACCTGATAAATAAACAAAATGGGTCAAGTGGTTACCTCTAATTGAATGGCGGTATAAAACTTTCTTCCATACTGCAAAAAAAATGACCCCATTTATGGCACTTTGTGGATATCATCCACCATTTATCACATCATCTTTAAGAGAAAATTCCAAGGTTCAAGCAATGGAAGATCACATTGAGCATAAAAAAAAAGTTCTCCAACTCCTAAAGGATAACCTCACTCTTTCGCAAAATCAAATGAAATAATAGGAAGATCAACATCGCAATGAAATAAGTTTTTATGTAGGCAACTCAGTATTTTTACAGCTACAACCATACAAAAAAATGTCCATATTGGGTCAATTTACTAGGTAAACTAACACAGGTGTTTTACTTGTCAATCCGGGTTTGTAGACTTGGAAGCATGTCCAAAATATATGGATTTCATATGATGTCAATTTTAGAAGACAGAGTTTAGAAATTGAAAGAAATGCATATTAAAAATATATTCTAAATTTTAGGATTAACGTAAATGTATATTACAAATAAAAAATATACCTAAAAAGTTTCTGATTCAAGATGTAGTAAGTGAAGGAAGAGGCTCCTAACTTAGGAGATCCTGGTTGTCCTTCCCCACAATACTATCTTCAAGAATAGAAACTCAAGAGAAATATCTTATGATGTGTAGAAAGTAAGAGAAGAGGCTCCTAACTTAGGAGGTTCTGGTTGTCCTTCTTTACAGTTCTATTCTACCATTATTACCATTGCATTAAAACTGGAAATTCAAGAAATATTTCAAGAAAGGAAACTAAAGAGGATGAATTTTAGTTTTTTTTTGTCCTTTCGTACGAAAATTATATTTAAACCAATAATCATCCATAAATCATATGAAATCATAACACATTTAAATGGCTGAATCATAAATTTGAAGCAAGAACTATTGCATTGAAAACTATGCTAATTTAACCAAAGTGTACTTAGCTTGGTGTGGGGGCCCTCCACCCTTGTCTTGCACACTTGAAGAACTCTTCAGCTACAAAAAATTTAATCAATCATGCAAAGCATGAAAAAAAAATAGAAAGTAGAACTGGTTCTTCAAATTATCTCAAAGTCTTCAAAAGTCTCAATACAAAATTACACAAATTCTACATGCTTGAATGGTCCATAAACTTGGTTTAAATAGAAAAATAATAAAAAAAATTAGCTATAATGTCTCTAATAGTCCTATCAATCCTAATCCCATCCACATAGGTCAAATCATCCATTCTGGTTCACAAAATTAGGAAAAATCCCACAAAATACTAATTTTGCCCCTTTTTCCTAGGGATTTCTGAATAACATGTCAAGTTTGGCTAGCATTGACTGGGTCTGTTTTAGCTCAGTTTGACAGAACCAATAGGAATTTTTTCATCTATGGTTCCCAATATTTCCAAATATATTCTCATCTCTCACCCAGGTGTCCTGCACATATGACTTCAATGGAGCTATTACGGGAAATTTTAGTGCAGTGCAAAAATACTCTTAAAACCCAATTTTTACAAAAAAATCTAAAAATTCAAAAAATTAATTTAATTACATGAATATGCATGATAAGGATAAAATGTGGCATATATGGATGATATAAGATGGAATATGGTGGTAAATAGGTGGTTTTTTATGACAGGCAAAAATGACCAAAATTGAGGGCCAACAGTCCCTCAAGCAAGCTAAGAAGGATAATAAATTACCACCTAAGTACTATGGTCCTTAAAAGATGTTGCAAAATATTGGTAATACGGAATGAAACCTGCATCTGCATGCATCTTCTCGAGTACACCCAGTTATTGGTGACAAGATTGTAACACCCTCCTCCCACATTTACCCAAGCTAACCAGTCCACCAGGGTAAACATGCGACAAATATTTAGTATGATATGATTCAACTTCGTAAGTACGGTTACAGAAGTGGAACCGACAATAAAATACCAAGCTAACCTTCCTTAGATGCTACAAGACCTTCAAGAGCCAACCAACCCTTCCAGGTGATCAACCCCTGAGACAACTTTTTTTTTGAATGAACTAGAGCCCCAGTCACACTGATTACAAGCCCTCCATGTGAATGAAACCCTCCAGTCACATGAAAAATCCTGCATCCATGGGACTGCAGAATTTTTCCAAGCAGTTCTGTTCTAGGGACTCCAGATTTTGAGCCACTTGTTTAGGGCGAGGACTCAGGCCACTGCCTATAATTTCATGAAAATTTCATAAATTATAAATAAACATGGTTGACCATGTCTTACTGTGCTTGATTTTCCTCATTAGACAATATTTTTCACAATAAAAAAAGACTTGATCTGACAAGGTCTAGCCATGATAGACATTCTGTCAAACACATCATGAAATTGTAATCTAGAGGTCATATAAACACCTATGAGCATAGGGACTTCATACTTATCTGAGAATCACCAAGAAGGACCAATTTCCTCTCATAATAACTTCATTACAATCTATTAGGTCACACATTCATCATTCATTAAATTACCAAACAAAAAATGATGAGAGCCATGACTAAGATATATTATAAAATCATGCTTATAACCATCATATAACCAACATAATAAAAATGATAGAACATCCATTAAGATCACACAATAAAAATCACATTTACACATAATACATAAGAGGAAATAGCTCTTATTAACATATGCAAAATGAAACTAGGTCAGGGACTTCCATGTACCACCCAACCATAGATTGGGTTGAACCAAATATTTCTTTCAGCTAATCACCACATGCCATATTCCAAGCATGAATATGGGACTCAGAAAAAAATAAAATAAAGGCTTCCTTAGGATTTAACAAAATCCCACCAAGGGATTCCTAGGCCAAAAAATGAAACATACACTACCAGGATTTACCATAATCCCACCATATACCGGTCCAGAAACCATTAGGCCCTAGCAAGCATCAATGCCTCCGGATATCTCCACCTAAACCATGAGGAATTTGTCTATCTCCAGTATATAGGTTTTACTGCATATCCCGCCATTCAACAGTGAGGATTCTTAAGCCCAATGAGCCTCCACCCTCTAGGATTTACTGTATATCTTGCCATTCATCGGTCAAGGGTTCCTAGGCCTAATCGAGGACACACACCTATAGGATTTATGCTATATCCCGTTATTCACTGGTCAAGGATTCCTAGGTCTAATTGAGGTATTTATAATCTGACTTCACCACAATCCCACCTTCACTGGTCGAGGGATTCCTATGCTTTGTTTTATTCTCTTGAGACCACCCCACTCAGTTTCAAAAACCATTTGGAAATCTATCTCAACCAAGTAAAATAAAACCACATCACACCATGGCTATCCAAAAGTGGCAAGGCAAGGCTAAAAATCACTATCACACCTATCAAACACATGCAAATGATAGGAGGGGAACCAAATACACACATGAATTTACCATGCATTCCAAAAATAGCAAGGAAACCATACATGCAACTCGATACCTACGAGTAATCCCATTGGAGCCACTTGATCTTGCTCTTCTTTGCTTGATCTTTTCTTCCCTTTTCCTTCTTTGTCCTTCCTTTGATTTTCTTGATCCAATTCTAGAATGCTTCGAGAAAAATCTAAGTGTACAAGAGTATGTGAGAGTAAATATAATAGAGAGAGAGCTCAAAACTGAACTGAAAAAAAACTGTGTACTGATCCTCATAAGCATTTTTATAAATGAGGTCTCTAATTTATTCAATTTTCCATTATTTTCCTTCATTTTCCTCCTCACATGCAACCTGTTACCTTTCACCTTCATTTTCTCCTATTTTCCTTTATTTTCATAAATAAAATTCCAATTAATGCCTCGTGCCTTTCCAAAGCCTTTGCCATTGCCTTTTCCAATTTCCTTAGCCATAATAAACCAAATTAACACCTACATTAGGATTTTTTTCCCAACGTTCAGCTTGGAATACATGTCCCATGAACATGGTCTTATTTTTCCTTTATTAAATTTATTAAATAAAGTTTTAACCTGGGGTTGTTACAAGGATCCCAGTTAAAACAATGTTTCCAGAACTTGAAGAAGAAGGAAAAATAATATTTGAGCGTGAAGCGGTCACAGAAACAAGAACCTGACAGCTGCGAAACCTATTAACTTTAGAGTATCTCGTTAAGTGGAAGAACTTACCCACTGAATATTACACATGGAAGGATGATAATTTTATATAGAAGCATCCGTAACTACTCAACGTTGAGGACAACACATTTTTCAAGGAGAGGGGCATGTTAGGTCCTTATAATACTAGTGTATTCCCATTATTTTTATTGTTAGTGTAGCCCCCATTGTTATTGTTATGCCTTTGTATCCCCCATGTTGTTATTTTTGTTCCCCATAGAAGACCACTATTGTTATTGTTGTGCCCTTACATTTTATTGTTATGTAGGACTTGATTATATAGTGACCCCTTGGACTCCTATATACACTAAGGAGGTCTTATCATTTGTATCATCCAAGAATTGTTCAATTATGTGATGTAAAGAAGGTTTCCCCCTTGAAGAGGCTATTTATCAAGTTGTTCATATATATTTTTTTCTATTTTGTGAGTTCGTTTCATAACACCATGGGTCACTACCATGGGTCAATACCCATGGTAAGGGTTTAACTTTTAGAAGATGCCATAATCTAGAAATGCATGGATAAAAAATTGAAATTGTAGATTAAATTGTGCATATGTGAAGGTTAATGAATCCTTGGGGATAATTGTTTAAAAATAATGATACTGAGAGAGTTTTATCAAGCCAAGTGATGCGGAGTAAGCCAATTTGAGTGGAGAGATACTGAGTATATTGAAATGCATATTAGTGTGTCTTAAAAGTGACAATTTCATAGAGAGAGAGATCAAAATAGATCGGAATGTAAACATGAGTTTCAATAGAATTTTAATATTAGTTGTTAGGTCCCTATATTACTAGTATAGTCCCTTATTGCTGTTAGTGTAACCCCCTTATTGTTATTGTTGTACCCCTGTAACCCCCTTATTGTTATTGTTGTACCCTTGTAACCCCCATATTGTTATTATTGTGCCCTTAAATTATTATTGTTAGGTTGGCTAGGATTACATTGTGGCGCCACTAGGATTGCATTGTGGCCCCATGGACTCCTATATATAGAAAGGAGGTTTTATCATTTGTATCATCCAAGAATTGTTCATTAATGTAATGTATTGGAGGTTTCTCCCTCGAAGTGGCTGATTTCTAAGGCATTGATCTCTCTTTTCTTCTATTTTTGGAGCTGATTTCACAACATTTGGTATCAAAGCTTTGGATTCTAGGGTTTCGCTGCTCCAAACAGGTCATCATGGAATTTTCACTCTAACGTTTTTTCTACGAAGGTTCAGAAGCTAAAATTTTTAGAGCATGAAGTTAAACAGTGGAGTAACATCGTCGCAAAATCTCAGAGCTTGGTTCACAACATTTTTAGAGATATGGTTTGTGGAAGTTAGGGTTTTTTGTAGGCTCCTAAATTTAACCTAAACAGGTCATTGCAACATTGTCTCTATAATTTTTTTTCTACGAAGGTTTAGAAGCTAAAAATTTTAGAGCATGAAGCCGAAATCTAGAGGAACATCTTCACAAAATTTCAGATCTTGGATCGCAATATTTTCGGAGATATGATCTATGGAAGTTAGGGATTTTTCAAGCTCCCGAATTTCATCTCAAAGAAGTGATCGTGGGAAAATATTCATAACTATCTCTCTGAGCATCAAATTGGAATGCTGTAAAAAGTGGCCACAAGTACATAGATTTTAGTTTCTTGTATATCAATCTTAGAGCCGAAGGAGGAAACAGTGACATGTGGCAAGTCGTACAAGTTCTCTCTATTGAACTAATCCATAATTAGGTCATTGTGGGAGATTGGACATAACTTTGCCTTGAATAATCCAAATTAGGTCAGACCTATGGCATTCGAAAGAGGATTTAGAGGGCTACCTTAGGGCCAAATTTTAGATATTTAAGATCTGAAATCACACAAATAATTGAGTTTCAATATCGAGCTCCTCAAAAGCGATACAAATGTGTGTATTTGTTTCCAAATTGCATAAGTCTTGTGTAAAAAATCAGTTTGAAGTGATTCCAAGAGCCTATTGAGCATATATTTCAGTATTGGGTTCTAAAATTCCTCCTAAAAAGAATTCAACACCCATTAATCCCTCATAATACTCTACTATGACTCATGAAGATGAAGAATTGCAACATGATCTATCAAAATTACAAGAGCAAGTGCACCAAATTTCGCTCTCGCAAAGAGTAAAAAAAAATGAAATGGAAGTTTTGAAGAAAGGTGTGGAAGCGAAGATGGATGGTTTGAAGAAAGGCGTGGAAGCTAAGATGGATGGTGTGGAAACTAAGATGGATGGCGTGGAAGCTAAGATGGAGGAAATGGAAGAAAAACTGAAAGAAAACATGGAAAACATGAAGAATGATCTAAAAGAAGACATCAAAGGTTTGACAAAGTTGATACAATAAATGATTCCTAATGGTGAAAAGATAGTAGAGGAAACCCATGATGAGAACAAAATAAATTTTAATCATGATTTCATAAACTCTAATGTTGTATTGAAGAACCACCATATTCCAAAGATGGATATGAGGAAGTTTGATGGCAAGGATCCTATAACATGGATACTATAGATGGAGCAATATTTTGATCTCAATAATGTGCAAAACACACAAAAGGTACCCATTGCAACTTTACATTTAGAACAAAATATATTTGTATGGTATCGATACTTTGCTCCCATAAAATTTTTTTCACTTGTAAATTTTTGCGTAGGAAATGATAGCACATTATGAGGATACAAAGAGAAACAACTTTTCAAAATTGAGAAATCTTAAACAAAAGGGTTCGGCAGGATGGCCATTTAGGACTTCCAAAAATTGAATATAAGGGTAATCGGGATTCCAGAGACACACATTTGATGCATTCATAGGGACTTTAAAGGATAACATCCAACATGAGGTTCACCTTTGGGAACCCGATTCATTGGAGAAGGCATTCAGGTTGGCAAGAAAAATTGAATGTAAAATTATGGCTACAAGGAAGCCTACCACTCACATCTATAAAGTTGGAAGTTTTGCTACTGCTAGAATTCCACAACCTACAAGTTCGACACCACAAAAATTGGAAGAAAAAGGAGAAAAAGGGATTTTCTATAGTTGTGAAACAAATACACTAAAGGTCATAAGTGCGATAAGAAGAAATTATTTTACATATATTGTGAAGAGGAGGAAGAAAATGAAGAAGAAACTTTAAAAGTAGAGGATATACACTAGGAAGAAACCATAGAAGAAGAAGAAATGAGTCGGACCATATCATGTAATGCATTGGTAGGAATTACCACTCCTCAAACTCTCAAGATAGAAGGACATATCAAGAAGAAAAAGGTAATAGTGTTGATTGATTCGGGTAGTAGCCATAATTTTATTCATTGTAAGGTAGCCAAGGAATTGAATTCTTTCCTATACCCATCACCAAAATGTCAAGTGATGGTCGCAAATGGAAGAACTATAAATTGCTCTAGAAAATGCCATAATATCAAGCTAACCATGGGGGAACATGTATTGAATAATCCAATGCCTTCCATCCAAATGGGAGGGCAGCCGATGTTGTACTAGGAGTACAATGGTTAAGCAATCTTTGGGGACTAAAGAGTTTAATTTAAGAAATTTTCTTGAAATTTTTTCAGAAGGAGAGGGAAATAAAATTACGGGGTATCTTAGAAGCTGGGATAGATAATAAGCTCTAATGTCATGACAAAGCTTCTAAAGAAAGAAAAACGAGGCGAATTGCACAATTATGCTCACTAGAAGTTCCAACATCAAAATAATCTATTTCTCCAGATCTCCAAAAGTCTGGGATATCATTCCAAGGTGTTTGATACCCCCAAAGGACTCCCACCTATTTTTGGTCATGATCATGCTATTCATTTGATTCCAGGAAGTGTTCCTCCAAAAATCAAGCCTTACAGATATCCTTATGTTCAAAAGAGAAAAATTGAACATATGATTGTAGAAATGTTAGAGGTTGGTATAATTCAACCTAGTCAAAGTTCTTTCTCTGCTCCAGTATTATTGGTGCACAAGAAATATGGATCATGGCGCATGTGTCTCTGGACATAGAGTCATCAATACATCACTATTAAATTTTAAATTTCTATTCCCTTCGATTGATGAATTATTGGATTGGATACATGGAGTAATCTTATTTTACTGTTGATCTTTCGTCAGGATATATCATCAAATTAGAATGAAAACTCAAGATATCCGGCACAAAGATTTTCACCTCATGAGGATTATTATAATTTTTAACGCCTTAACCTATCAATGCATCACACATTTATAATGATAACGATGTTCTCAGGAAAATTTATGCTAGTATTTTTTGATGATATACTAATCCATAACAGGTCTTTGAAGGATCATGTTCAACATGTTGACAGGGTGCTCAAACTATTGGAGGAGAAACAATTATATGCAAAAACATCCAATTTTTTCTTTGGAGTACAAGAGGTGGAATATATAGGTCATATTGTATCTCACGAGGGTGTTAAGATAGACCCTGACAAAATTAAACCCATTAAGGAATGGAAAGTCCCCATAACCATAAAGAAGTTGCGCAGATTTCTCAGGTTAACAGGGTATTATCACAGGTTTGTTAAGAATTATGGGAGAATAGTAGCACCTATAACAACTTTATTGAAGAAAGATGAATTTTCATGGACTCCTGAAGCAACTAAGGCATTTGGACATCTTAAAGAGGCAATGTGCCTAGCACCAGGATAGCTATGCTTATTTCCACATAAAACTTTTATCAAAAATGATGCCCTCAGAAATGGACATGGTGTTGTTTTTAATGCAAGAAGGAAGACCCATTGCTTTTGAAAGTGGTCCAATCAAAGGAAAGTATTTACAAAAAGCTAGTTATGAGAAGGAAACATTGGCAATACTACATGCACTAAAGAAATGGCGACCTTACCTAACGGGAATACACTTCAAGGTAAAAACTGATCATGATGGTCTTAAACACTTTTTGGAAAACTATATTCAAAAGATAGCAAACAATACAAAGATGTTGGGTTATGACTTTGAAATCATATACAAAAAAGGGAAGCTAAATGTTTTTGCAGACGCACTCTCAAGAAAGGATGAATAGGTGGAAGCATTTCTTTGTTCCACTTCTATTATCCAACCAGATTAGATAACTGAAGCAAGGGATGAATGGAAGAATGAAGAAGAAGTGTGGACAATCATTCAAAAGTTACGGCAAGACCCTAGTACATATGATACATTTAGTTGGAAAATGATTCCTTATGGTACAAATATCGCTTATATATTTTTAAGAATTCCCAGCTAAAACAAAAGATTATTTTGGAATTGCACACTTCTCCCTTAGGAGGACACTTGGTATTTTTAAAAACATACCACATGGTGAAGAAATAATTTTTTTGGGATGGTTCCTTAATATGATATATTCAAAATTTTAGCAAATGTTTGGTTTGATAAAGGCAAAAATGTTGAGATCATTAAGACCAAAGCCCAACCTTTATCCATTCCAACTCAACATTGGGAGGAGATTTCAATGGATTTTATCACAAGTTTACCCAAGTCCAAAGGAAAGAGTGTCATCATGGTGGTAGTTGATAGACTTACCAAGTATGCACACTTTTGTGCATTATCTCATCCATTTAAAGAAAGTACAATTGCTACTACATTTATGGAAACAATTCAAAAGCTACATGGAAACCCAAAGATTATGGTAAGCGATAGAGATTCCATTTTTACTGGAAATTTTTGGACGCAATTATTTTCTTGTTTAGTACCAAACAACTCATAGCTCATCTTTTATCATCCTCAATCCGATGGTCAAACAGTAGATAGTGAATATGGTTTAAAGGATATCTTCATGGTTTTTTATCTGATAAGTGCTACTAATGGGTCGGTTGTTACTCATCTAATGGTGGTATAAAATTTGACATCGTTAAATAAAAATGACCCCATTTATGGCATTTTTGGATATCATTCACCGTCCATCACATCATCATTAAGAGAAAATTCCAAGGTTCAAGCAGTGGAAGATCATATCGAGCATCAACAAGAAGTTCTCCAACCTTAAAGGATAACCTAAATTTGGCACAAAATCGAATGAAACAATAGGCAGATCAACATCACAGAGAGAAGTTTTGATGTAGGAGACTGGGTATTTTTACGGTTACAACCATACAAACAAATGTCCCTTAAGCAAGCTAAGATTTTGGATAGTAACACAAGCTGTGCCATCATGGTCCCACAAGTTTTTGCAAAAGATTGGTACTATGGGATACAAATTGGAGCTTCATGCTTCTTCGCGAGTGCACTCAGGTTTCCATGTTTCATGCTTAAAAAAGGTTATAGGGGAAAATTCCAGTTCAAACAATATTTCTAGAACTTGATGAGGAAGGAAAAACCATATTGGAACCTAAAGCAGTCACAGACACAAGAACTTGACAACTACAAAATCGATCAATTTTAGAGTATCTCATCAAATGGAAGAACTTACCCACTAAATATTCTACATGGGAGGATGAGAATTTTTATAATAAAAAGCACTGAGTTACTCACATTGAGGACAACAATTTTTTGTATGAGAGAGCATGTTAGGTCCCTATATTACTAGTATATTCTGTCACATAGTGTAACTTCACACAGTTGTTGTTCTCAGAATCTCTATATTGTTATTATTGTGCCCTAAATTATTATTAGGTTTTATAGGATTTGAGGATTATATCAGGTTCTAATAATGATTACATTATGGCCCCATGGACTCCTTATATAGAAAGGAGGTTTTGTCATTTGTATCATCCAATAATTGTTCATTAATGTAATGTATTGGAGGTTGCCCCCTCGAAGTGGCTGATTTCTAAGGCGTTGATCTCTCTTTTCTTCTATTTTTGGAGCTAGTTTCACAACATTAGTTACATAAAAAAATCAGAGGTAAATTAGAGACAAAATCAAAAGTGAAAAGTGCATATCTGAAGAATTTTGAGGGTAATTGAAGAAGAATATAATTGGATTAGAAAATATTCAAATTTAAAATATAAAACAATAAGGGGATTGGTGTCTCCTTCAGGTTGGTGTCTATAAATAAGGGGATTGGTGTCTCCTTTTGGTGCTTGTAAATCAAGGGATGGGTGTCTCATTTCGGTTGGTGCCAGTAAATTGATGTAATGTTGAAAAATGTAGCAAGAAAGTCTCAATTTGATTTTTCCTTAGTCAAACTGAGAAAATTTGAATTTCCACATCAACATACAAGTTGGATGCAGTTAACTTGTGTGACATGGCTCTTATCACTTAGTTTACTTAGTGAATTCGAGTTAGAGGATTTGGAGTTTAGTTAGGCATGTGTTATTTCTAATTTATATCAATCAAGGTAAATTATTTCAAGTTATTTTTAGTTAAACTAGTTCTAATTATTGGAGGAACTAGTGGAAGGTCAGTTGTGCAGTGGCACTTTAGTCTAACATAATGATCATCCAGTTAACTGATCAATGAACCCAAAATATCTAGTGGATACAGAGAGTTTGAGTTCCCTAATTGTGGTGGATATTCCAAGGCAGTGTAACATCAATTGTAGACTAGTATTGAGTGTACATATGTTTCATGCAGTCAGATGATCAACCATAGGAATTACACAATCATTTTGGAGGAAATTACTAAATAATAGGTGCTTATTTCCTCAATAATTGTGCGAGGAAATAGGGGCTGAAGAAGAGGAAAAATTTGACTAAGTTTGGTTCAGAGCTTCTGAATGAGAAGAGAGATAGGTTTTTCAATTGTAGGTTGTGCTCAGTTGATAAAAGCAATTGTAATACATATATAAATCAAATTAAAGCAAGAAGACATAAGGGATTTTAGAAAACTTCTTTCCCCTAGAAAAATACTATGTGCATGTGTGTTATTTCTCATTGCATGATTGTGATTGATTTTCTAAATTATGAATTGAATTCTGCAGATTAGTATAGTAGGTTTGTGTCTTGGGATTTTGATTAAAATTTCATGGGAAATTGAAAATATACACCATAATTTATACATGGAATCAGAGAAAGATTCACATTAGAACAATAATTTTGAAGTTTCTTCTCAAGAGGATCGAATTTGTAGTTCAATGTAGTAGGATGTCTTCAGAGTTGGGAGAATGATATTCAACGAGCCGAGACTTGAGTATGCCTTGGAAGGAAGCTCGAATTTGATTGCATGGAAGGATCACAAGGAGGAGGTATTGGATGACAAAAAATTTCTAGAATACCTCAAAACAAGTGTCACAAAACCACAAACATCTGATGTACACAACCTAGCCTAATGGAAGAAACATGTAGCCAAGGCGAGGAAAATGATATTGGAGGTAGTACGGGATCATGTTTTCTCAAATATTCATGGGAAATAAACTCCATTTGAAATGTGGAAAGAACTGATACAATTATTCGATAAGAGTAATGACCATAGGAAGATGACACTCAAGCATAAACTTCGAAATATCAAGATGCATAAGAATGACACTATCCCACAATATCTGAGCATATTTACACAAGTGCATGATGAACTTGGTGGAGTTGGTGTTAATGTTGTAGAATATGACTTGGTAATCCTAACCCTTCTAGGCCTTCCCAAGAGCTGGCATAGCTACTAAGATTCAGTGAATGGGAGGGAGAAACTACCGAATTGGGAACACTTATGGTATGATTTGGTACAAGAGGAAATAAATCAGAATACTAGAGATGGAACTTCATCCAAGGGTGAGGATGAAGAAAAAATTACATTGGTTGGAAAGGGAAAGAAGGGAAAAGGTAAGAAATGTTGGGTATTTGTTATATTCTTTCCACGATTAGCTCCACGCATTGTACGTTGCACCGGGTGCAGCAGAGGGGTCACAGGGGGGAGACAGCCCCCCCTGTCGAGGTCCGGGGCAGCGCCCCGGCGAATTTTTTTTTTTTGTATGCGGTCCCACTCATATGCGGACCCACCCATGTTTTGTGCATGAGTTTGCACATGGTTTTGGGGTACGATGGTTTTCGACCCCTGGTATTTTGTAGATCTGGTCAAGGGAAATATGGTTATGTTCTAATCCAGGGTTTATGGATTGGGGTTTATGTATGCTTCGGCATGTATATATATGTGTTGTAACACTAAAAGGAATATAATGAAAAATCAAGCTGGTCGTCCCGATTTGGGATCCAGGGGAAAATCTCTGTGTTTATCTGTTTTATGTTTTATGCTCTTGCTATTGTTTATCTTCTGTTATAAGAATCGTGTGTAGATATTTCTGTTCAGGGTTAAAACCTACATTTGGTATCAGAGCTGTTTCGGCTTCAAGGGGACGCCTTTGTTGTTGAGGGTTTTTTGCTCGGGCCTGTGGTAGACCCTGTTCAGTGGGAGATCTGCGGGATCGATTCTTGCGGTAAAAGAAGATGGCGAGCGGCGGAAAGATAGAGATCGAGAAATTTAATGGTCAGAGTTTTGAGTTGTGGAAGCTCAAGATGGAGGATCTGCTGGTGGATAAAGATCAGTGGATCGCGGTAGATCCAGGTACTAAACCAACGACAATGTTAGATGAAGACTGGAAGAAACTGGATCGGAAGGCTAAGAGCACAATACGGTTGTGTGTCTCAGATTCAGTATTGTTGAATGTATCTAGGGAAGCTACGACAAAGAATTTGTGGGAAAAACTTGGGACTTTGTACCAATCTAAGTCTCTGGTGAATAAGTTGTTCCTGCAGAAAAATATGTATAACTTGAGGATGAAGGATGGAGACTTGGTGACAGAGCATCTGAATGCCTTCAATACTGTGGTAGGTCAGCTGTCATCTGTTGATATTAAAATCTCAGATGAAGATAAGTGCATCATTTTGTTGTGTTCTCTACCAGACTCGTGGGACAGTTTGGTTATTGCAATAAGTAGCAATACAACTACCTTGAATTTTGATGACATTGTCTCAGCCTTGCTGTCGGAGGAAATGAGACGGAGAAATATGGAGGGTCAAAATGGAGATGCCTTATCTGTATGAGGAAGGTCCCAAAACAGAAACAAGAATAAGGTTTCGAGTGGGAGATATAAATCTAAAGGGAGATCTAAATCTCCTGGAAATTTTGTAAAGGTATGCTGGAAATGCGGAAAGGAAGGGCACTACAAAAAAGAGTGCAGATCTAAATCTCCTGAGAAAGGAAAGGGATCTGATGATGCTCTTTCTGCAGAGGCAAAAACCACCTCGGATGAAGGTGGGGATGTGTATTTGGCTTCTTCTTCAAATACACATGTAGATCATGAGTCATGGTTGATTGACTCAGGTGCTTCCTTTCACTTCACTCCCCATAGGGAGTGGTTCTGCGAGTATGAGAAATATGATGGTGGTGATGTCTTCCTAGGGGATGATAGGAAGGCCAGAATCGTCGGACGTGGAAAGGTCAAGCTGAAGCTGTAAGGTGGAAGGATTAGAACACTTCCTGGTGTTCTGCATATTCCTGCATTGGCCAGAAATCTGATTTTTGTAAGCAAGATGGATGATGCAGGTGTAAAAACAGTGTTCGAGAAAGATGCCTGCAAGATGGTTCGGGGAGCACTGGTATTAATGCGGGGAGTTCGGACTGGAACTCTGTATAAGCTACAAGGTAGCACTGTTATTGATGGGTGTAACAGTTCTATGGTTCCTGAAAGTGGGACGGAAAGTCTAGCTGTCTCTGGAGAAAAGACCATGCTATGGCATCAAAGGCTTGGACATATTGGAGAGAAGGGCCTTCGGATATTGCATAGAGATGGTATGGTAGAAGGTATGTCTAATTGTTCTCTGGATTTCGATTTCTGTGAACATTGTGTATATGGGAAGCAGAATCGGGTGAGTTTTCCTTCTGGTGCTAAGAGGGCAAACAAGATATTAGAACTTGTGCACAGTGATGTGTTTGGGCCTGTGTCAGTTCCATCACTGGGAAAGTCCGTGTACTATGTTTCATTCATAGATGACTTCTCAAGGAATACATGGATATATTTCTTGAGGAAGAAATCTGAAGTCTTTGACAAATTTAAAGAATTTAAGGCTCTGGTGGAAAACCAGACAGAGAATAAGATAAAGGCGTTGAGGACAGATAATGGTGGGGAGTTCTGAAAGAAGGAATTTGAAGAGTTCTGTAAGAAGTGTGGTATAGCACGGCAGAAGACTACTCCATACACACCTCAGCAAAATGGAGTTGCAGAAAGAATGAATAGAACACTGATGGAAAATGCAAGAAGCATGCTCAGTGGTACCAGGTTAGGACAAGAATTTTGGGCAGAGGCAGTGGAGATTGCATGTTACTTAGTTAACAGATCACCTTCATCAGCGTTGGAGGATAAGACCCCACATGAGGTATGGACTGGTAAGAAACCCTCTATTTCACATCTAAGGGTATTTGGATGTGATGCATATGTACATGTTCCAAAGGAGAAAAGGACTAAGTTGGATAATAAATCTGAAAGGTGCATCTTTATTAGGTATAAGGATGGTTTAAAAGGTTACAAGCTTTGGAACCCAGAAACAAGGAAGGTTGTGTACAGCCGAGATGTGGTGTTTAGAGAAGTGAAAGATGTTGTTAAACATGAAGTCCTACCAAAGGAACCCGAGAAGATAGAGTTTGAGCTAAAGGAGGATGAATCAGACTCTACAACAGAAGAAGACTCAGAAGATGAAGAGCCACAAACTCCAGCTTTGAGAAGATCAGTTCGGGAAAGAAGGCAACCATAAAGGTATAGTCCATCTGCTTTCTGTTCAGGTTTTTCCTTAACTATAACTGATGATGAACCCAGAACTGTCAGGGAGGCAGTAGATTCAGAGGATGGAAAACTCTGGAAGGAGGCCATGGTTGATGAAATGGCATCTTTGCACAAAAATGAGGCATGGGATCTGGTGGAGTTGCCAGCTGGAAGGAAGCCCATCAGGAGAAAATGGGTGTTTAAGAAGAAGATGAATGTAGAAGGCAAGGTGGAGAAATACAAAGCTCGGTTGGTAGCGAAAGGTTATTCCCAGGTGCCGGGAATTTATTTTGGTGATATTTTTTCTCCTGTTGCCAAAGTTACTTTTATTAGATTACTTTTATCTGTTGCTGCTGCATTTGATTTTGAGATAGAACAGATGGATGTGAAGACAACATTTCTTCATGGGGATCTAGAAGAGGAGATCTACATGAAGCAACATGAAGGCTTTATGGTGAAGGGTAAGAAAGAACTAGTATGCAGGTTGAAGAAGTCTCTCTATGGGTTAAAACAGTCACCAAGGATGTGGTATCAGAAATTTGATACCTATATACGGGGACTTGGCTTCACCAGAAGCAAGGAGGATCACCGTGTTTATTTTAAATTAATTGGTGACCGTGTTATTTATTTGGTCTTGTATGTGGATGATATGTTGTTGATTGGAAATGACAAAGAAATTATCCAAGATTTGAAGACCTAACTGTTCTCCAAATTCGACATGAAGGATCTTGGTGCTGCAAACTATATTTTGGGCATGGAAATTAAGAGAGATCGGGCAAAGAGGAAGCTATGGTTAAACCAGAGGAAGTATGTTGAGACTATATTGCAGAGGTTCAATATGCAGGATAGTAAACCAGTGAAGGTTCCTATTCCTGTAGGTGTAAAGCTGTCTGCTGAACAATGTCCCAAGACACAAGAAGAAGAGGAGTATATGTCCCGTGTTCCATATGCAAGTGCAGTGGGTAGCTTGATGTATGCAATGGTCTGTACTAGACCAGACATTACACATGCAGTGGGAGTATTGAGCAGGTTTATGTCAAACCCATGGAAGGAGCATTGGACAGCAGTGAAGCGGGTTTTCAGATATTTACGTGGCACTAGTGATTATGGCTTGTGCTACCAGGGAAGACCAGGATTGGAAAGAATGTTGGACATTCGTGGTTTTGTTGATGCAGACTGGGCTGGAGATCTGGACCAAAGAATATATACAAGTGGGTATGTGTTTAGCCTATTTGGAGGCGCAGTCAGTTGGATGAGTAAAAGACAGTCTGTAGTGGCTCTTTCAACTACAGAGGCAGAATACATGGCAGCCACTCATGCAAGCAAGGAAGCATTTTGGTTGCAGAGATTATGTTCAAGTATGGGGTTGGTACAGCAAGCTATAAGGATAGACTGTGATAGCCAAAGTGCAATTTTCTTGGCTAAGAACCCTGCTTATCATTCAAAGACGAAGCACATTGATGTTCAATATCACTTTGTTAGAGATATGGTTGAAGCTAAAAGGGTGTTGCTGGTAAAGGTGGACACTTTGAAGAATGTTGCAGATGCATTAACGAAGTCTGTGAGCACTCAGAAGTTCTCTTGGTGTAGAGAAACAATGGGTGTTGAAGAATTAGCCCAATGACTACGCTCTCCTGTGGCCCCCTGTGGAAAGAAAAAAACAAGTGGGAGAATGTTGGTTATTTGTTATATTCTTTCCACGATTAGTCCCACGTGCTGTATGTTGCCCCGGGCGCAGCAGGGGGGTCACAGGGGGGGCGGCAGCCCCCCCTGTCGGGGTCCAGGGCAGCGCCCCGACGATTTTTTTTTTTTTGTATGCGGTCCCACTCATATGCGGACCCAGCCATGTTTTGTGCATTAGTTTGCACATGGTTTTGGGGTACGATGGTTTTCGACCCCTGGTATTTTGTAGATCCGGTCAAGGGAACTACGGTTATGTTCTAATCCAGGGTTAATGGATTGGGGTTTATGTATGCTTCGGCATGTATATATATGTGTTGTAACACTAAAAGGAATATAATGAAAATCAAGCTGGTCGTCTCGATTTGGGATCCAGGGGAAAATCTCTGTGTTTATCTGTTTTATGTTTTATGCTCTCGCTATTGTTTATCTTCTGTTATAAGATTCGTGAGTAGATAATTTCTGTTCAGGGTTGAAACCTACAAGAAATTTCAAACCAAACCAAAATCTAGCCAAGTGGGAAAGAGTAAATATTTGTCCAAAATTAAATGCTTCAATTTTCATGAATTCGAGCACTTATGCCACAAAGTTTCCACACAAAACGTCGAGCAAGAGGACCTCAGGAGGAGAAAGAGGTGAATATTTAGCTTCATAGTTGAATCTTTGGCTTCATGGTTTGAGCTTGAATTCACCCCTATCGCATGCATGTCAAACACAATTATGGGGAGCGTGTAGTACTTGGAATCAGATGCATCATTCCACATGATAGGGTGTAGAGACATTTTCAATGACCTGTAGGAGAAATATCTCCAGATGCACATTGATCTAGGGGATGATGGAAGGTATAGTGTGACTGAGATTAGTACAGTCACCTTTCATAGGGAGTTCGGATCCCCTCTTAGAATCAAGGATTTCATGTTCATTCCAGGACTAAAGAAAAATATCATATTTGTTGCAGTTTTGGAAGACCATGGTTATGATATGATCTTTAGCAAAGGGAAAGAATTTATTAGACACATAGCCATGGGAAAGGTGAAGGAGATCAGGTTTAGTGTGAAGAACCTGTATAAGTTAGATGTGGAATATTGTGTTGCATTAAGTGCTAAGGCAAAGAAAGTGTAGAGCCATGATGACGGTGAAATTTGACCCAAAATACTTGGCCATTTGCATCATGGCACCTTAAATATTATGTAGAAAATAACCATTGGACTCCCTAAAGGAGCACTTGAGCAGCATAATGTATGTGAATGATGCAATTTTGGAAACTATATGAATCTACATTTCATGAACGAGACAAAAAAACACATGTAGTATTGGAAAGGATCCACTCTGATGTCTATGGAACTTTACCGACAGCCTCCACTAGCAGACAAAAATATTTTGTCATTTTTATTTTGGACCTTCTTCATGCAGAACAAGGGTGCTACATTCTTCAAGTTTGTAGAGTTCAAGGATTTGGTTGAGAAAGAAAATGGAAACAAGGTGAAGGCTTTCATGAGAAATAGTGTAGGTTAGTACATTTCGAATGATTTCAATAGTTTTTGTGATAAATAAGGGATTCGAAGAGATATTGAAGAACCCCACAACCCACAATAGAATGGGGTGTCTGAGAGAAAGAAATATAGCATTGTTGGAGCTGTGAGGGATATGTTGCATGTCCAAGGCCTACCACTTCATTTGTGGGCAAAGGCATGCAACAAAATAGTCTATTTACAGAACCAGAGTCCTCATCATATTCTTGGTATGATTACAACGGAGAAGGCCTTCTCGAGGAGAAATTCAGATGTGTCGTACTTCAAGATTTTTGGAGCCTCTATTTACTACCATGTCTCTAAAGAGTCAAGGAAGAATATTGAGATGACAACAAATTTGGGGTTATTTTTGGTTTACAAAAAAAATCCTCACAACTATCATGTGTATTTACCTTCCCTCAGAATGACAGTTATGTGAAGGGATGTAAATTTGGATGAGGAGAAAGTGATTCGGTGCTCTCTTGAGAGGGAGCTTCATATCCCACTAAAAGAGGATATTTTAGCTCCAAAGGAGGAGCCCTAGGAAGTTGTGGAGTAGCCAAAAATTGAGGAGTAGATATTGGAGACATCAACTCAAGTAGAACCATCTGGAGAAGGAAAAAAAATGACAAGGGAAACTGATAGACTTATGCAAGATGCAAAGGAGAATGTGTGAGGTCCTTAGAATTTGCGCAGGTAAAGGAGGTCACCTGATTGTTACACTAGATAAATGGATCTAATAACAAAACTTGTAGAGACTAAGACATCGTCTTTCGAGGAATAAATAGATAAATATGCATGGGTTGATGAAATGGTGGAAGAGTACGAATCCATTGTAAAGAAAATTTTTTGGGAAGTGATCCCAAGACCTACAGATATATCAGTTGTGGGTTCGAGATGGATTTTAAAGGTAAAGCATGTAGCAGCTAGAAGCATATAGAAGTATAAGGATATATTTTCTCCTGTATCAAGGTACTCATCCATTAGATCAATTCTTGCACTAGCTGCACATATGGGATGGAAGATCCACCAAATGGATGTAAAAAAAAATTTCTAATAGGGTTATTGAGGAGGAGGTGTACATATAGAAACCAAAATGTTTTGAGAAATTTGATCGAGAGTCTCATGTATGTAGACTCAAGTGAGCATTGTATGGTCTTAAATAAGCATCCCGAGCTTGGTACACTAGGAAAATTTCTAACTAGCTTAGGCTTCACAAAAAGTGAAGTGGATGCAAACCTATATCACATATTGGTAGAAGGTAAATTAATTATTATTGAATTATATGTTGATGATTTTATTTTAACTGATGATGAGTAGTTGATCAGATCTTGCAAGGAGGACCTTGCAAAGGAATTTGAAATGATGGACATGTATCTCATTCACTACTTACTCAGGTTGGAAGTATGGAAAGGTGATGAGGAACTATTTGTGTCTCGAGGAAAATATGCAAATGAGATACTATATAGATTCTGCATGGAGAGTTGCAAACCCATGTAGACACCTCTAGCGACCAATTGGAGGAAGGAGGATGCCACTTCAGGTGAAGAAGTGGATGTTACAATTTACCAGAAGCTAGTGGGTTCACTAATGTATCTTGTGAACATATGACTAGATATGTGCTTTGCAGTCAACCAGTTGAGCCAAGCTATGTTTAGGCCAAACAAATTGTTTTGGAAGGCAGCTAAACATGTTTTAAGGTACCTCAAAGGAAAAACCCAATTTGGAATATGGTATAAATGGACGGAGGGAGTGAAGCTATGTGGCTTAAAATATGCATATTTGGTGGGGAGTCCATCAACCCAAAAGAGTACATCATGTGGAAGCAAATATTTGTGGCCCTCAGCTTGGCAGAAGACAAATGTATGGAATACAAGTCAAGAAACATGTGAGGTGATTTGGATGAGAAAGATACATGTGGGATTGTTTAGTTAGATGATGGATCCAACTGTGATATATTGCGATAATTAGATTTTCATCAAACTCTCTTATAATCATGTATTTCACGATCAATCCAAGCATACATATATCTGATATCACCATTTACGAGACTGTGTGTAGAGGCGAATACTGTTGCTACAAAACATTCTGACATAGGAAAAAGATGCTAACATTTTGACAAAGGAATTTCCAAGAGGGAATTTTGAGTTCCATAGGTGCAGGATAGGGGTGGTTGATAATCCATTTCTTACTGAGAGGGAGTGTAGAAAAATGTAGCAAGAAAGTATCAATTTGATTTTTCCTTTGTCAAATTGAGAAAATTCGAATTTCCACATCAGCAGACAAATTGGATGAAGTTAAATTATGTGACATGTCTCTTGTCACTCACTTTACTTAGTAAATTCGAGTTAGAGGAGTTGTAGTTTAGTTAATCATGTGTGATTTCTAGTTTGTATTAATCAAGGCCAATTATTTCATGTTGTTTTCAGTTAAACTAGTTCTAACTGTTGGAGGAACTAGTGGAAGGTCAGTTGTGTGGTGGGACTTCAGTATAAATCAGTGATCATCCATTTAACTAATAAATCAACCCAAAATATCTAGTGCATGTAGAGAATTCGAGTTCTCCATCCGTGGTGGAGATTCCAAGGAAATGTAACATCAATTGTAGACTAGTCTTGAGTGTACAGGTGTTGCATGTAGTCATATGATCAACCTTGGGAGTTGCACAATAATTTTGGAGAAAAATCCTACATAATAGGGGCCTATTTCCTCAGGAATTGTGTAAGGAAATAGGGGCTCAAGTAGATGAAAAATTTGACTAATTTTGGGTCAGAGCTTCTCAATTAGGAGACAGATAAGTTATTCACTTGCAGGTTGTGCTCAGTTGAGAAAAGAAATTTTAATACATATCTATTCATCATATTAATGCAAGAAGGAATAAGGGGTTTTAGCAGATTTATTTCCCTTGGAAAAATACTATGTACATGTGTGTTATTTCTCGTTTCATGTTTGTGATTGATGTTCTAATTTGTGAATTGAATTCCACAGAGCAATAGAGTAGGTTTGTGTCTTGTGATTTTGATTAAAATTTCATGAGTAATTGAAAATATACACCATAATTTCTACATGCAACAATAGGTTGGTTACTATATTCACATATAAATAAGAAGTTGTTCAATGGTTTTCTCATGTATGGAGTTCCAGGTAAAAATTTGAGTCTCCTAATCTGTTTGTGTGCATTTTGATTTATGATGTTTTTGTATGTCTAGAGTTGGCTTATTATAAATAGATTAAATACTTTGAAGATGGTTAAAAACTATATAATACTTATTCACCCCCCTCTCAGTATTACGTTGTCTACAACAATTAGTATCAAAGCAGGTTCCTTTAGAGACAGACTAGTAGATGGAATGAATATCTTACAAGAAAATTGCTAGCTAAGAAGGTTCTTCTTCAAATATGCCTTTATTTTTCAATGGAAATAATTATTCCTTATGAAAGATTAGGATGAGGACCTATCTAATGTATCTTGGTACAAATGTTTGGAAAATTATGGTAGATGGCTACAAAAATCCTTCAACTCCCCCAACTGATGTAGATAGCAAGAAGAATATTCAAAATAATACAAAAGTTATGAATGTTATTTTGTGTGGTCTTGTAGAATCAAAGTTTCCTATGGTTATGTAGTGAAAATCAATTGAAGCTATGTGGGACAAGATTCTAAATAGTTCTGAAGGAGATATTAACATAAATCATGCAAAAATTCAAGCTCATAGAATGAAATTTGAATGTTTACAAGTGAATGAAGATGAGAATAAAAAATTTATTTCTTATAGTAGAGGATATTGTAAATACCATCAAAGGACTTGGTGAAAAGCTTGATGAAGTTACAATTGTAGAAAAGGTGTTAAGGTCTCTTCCCTCTAGACTTGATGCAAAGGTTTCTGCCATAGAAGAATTATAGGACCTACATTAACTAATTATGGATTGGATTCTTGGAATTCTAACTTCATATGATATGAGAATAAGGAAAGAAATAACCCGTTCTAAAGGAGGTAGCATTTAAATCCTCAAACAAATAAAAATAAAATAGGGATCATGAATGTTCTAGTCATGAGTTATAGGAAAATGAAGATAACATCATAATGAAGTTGAAAAAAAAATATGGAAAATACAAAGGTAAGTTACCATTAAAATTTTTTAATTGTGATTGAATAAGTCACTTTGCTGATTTCTAGGTAAAGTTGACTTGTATAAAGAGTCAAAGTTGACTAGCTCAAATGGTATTGATTTTAGGCATGTGGTTTAGTGTACTCATGTAATTCATGTAATGGATCCTTTAAAAGGCTAGGTGAAGAATCTATTATAATGGGCGAAGATGGTGAGTGGTGAAGGCTCACTTGGATGGATTCGTTGAGTTTTAGCTAAGGGAATAATGGAATTATGTTAGCTAGGTTTTCCCTAGGATTTGGGGTTTTCCCAGGGTAAATTCGGTGTTAATGTTTGCATGCTTTATGATTTTTGCTGGTTGTTTCTCTTAGTAAACTTGTTTTCTCTCAAGTTAATTTTTTAAATTTCGTATTAGAGAAGAAGGTGGATATATTAGATCCTGTTAAATATTAGAGATAGATTTAAGCATGGAAGACCTGGTATAATGTGTGTGGAGATCAATAAAAGCTAAAATAAGGAGTATCCTATGTAACTAGAAGAGGTTGAGAAATTGATATGATATTCTGGAGCGAGTAGCTCAACTATTGTGTAACACCCTCCTCTCACATTCACCCAAGATAACTGGTCCACCGAGGTAAACATGCAACGAGAGGCCACTATGATGTGATCCAACCTACTAGGTGAACCTTAAGGAAGTGGAACCAATGGAAGACAACCAAACTGACCATTCACACACCCTACAAAACCTCCAAGAGCCAATCAACCTTTCCGGGTGACCAACCCCTGAGGTAACTTGAAATTTTACTAACCTATAGGCTTAGTAGCTCACATGACATGGGCATGCGTGTGACTGGGACCCTCCACTCGCTCCCACAACAGAGGCATACATGCGACTAGGGAATTTTTCATCTAGTTTTAAGCCCGCGACCCCAGATTATTTGCCACTTTTTCAGGGCTAGGCCTCAAGCCACTATCCAGAACTTCATGAAACTTCCAAAAATGAGGTAACATCGAAACAATGATACTAATGAAAATACTTGAAAAAGGACTTGATTGGACCGTACTAGACATGACAGGAATTTCATCAAGCATATCACAAAGATGTAATCTACAGGTCATAACAACAGATCTGAGCATAGGGGTATCATACTTATTAGAGAATCTCTAAGAAGCATTGATGCCTTCTTGCATTCACTGCATTATCAACTATTAGGTCATATATTCATTGTTCATTAATTTACAATTAAAGACATGATGAGAGCCATACATCATCACTTCCATAAAAAATGCTCATAACCAACATATCAGAAACAAAAATAGCAAGGGTATAAAAACCATATAAACCACTTAAACACAAGTACATTTACCCATCAAATACTAGAGGAAAAGAGTTTTTATTAACATATGAAAAATCAAATGAGGTATGGGAATTCCACGTACCACCCGACCATAAACTAGGTTGAAAAAAATATCTCTTTCAGTCGGTCACCCACATGCCATATTCCAAGCATGAATGTGGGATACCATGGAAAATTCAAAATAAAACCAAACCAGGGCTTCCAGAGTCCAAACCACCTCAACCATCAACTAGTGATTCCACATCACATTCGGACATCACTATCCATCACTAGATTGGTCTCTACCTAAGTTGTTTAGGGCTCCAGAGCGCTTGTTCCAACCAGGGCTTCTAGTAATAGTAACTCAACCCACAACTGCTGCAGGGATTCTAGAGCATTTATCTAACTAGGGCATTAAGGACTAGTAAATAAACCCGCCAAGGGATTCCAGATTGTTTGTCCCACTAAGGCTTCTAGGACTAGTAACTCAACTGACGTTGTTATCGGGCTTCGAGAGTGTTTTTCCAACCAAGGCTTCCAAGAACTAGTACCTCAACTCACATTCAAAGGTACATGAGAACCAACTAGAAAATGAAAGTAAAACCCAAAAAATCATGGCTACCTAGGAAATGGAAAGGCTAGGAAAAAGCTCTGTCAATCTAGGCAATCCTCCATGCCAATGACAAATTATAACTAAGAAACCACATGCATGCCAAAAAATAGCAAGGAAATCATACATGTAACTCAATACGTGGAAGCAAAATCCGTTGTAGTGTGTTGATCTTGATGTCCTCTTGCACTTTCCTACTCTTCTTTTCCTTCTTGCTCCAAAATCCCAAGTATGCCACACTCCTCCAAGAAAAATCCAAGTGTCCAAGAGTATGAGAGAGAGAGAATAGAATGAGAGCTCCAAAATTGAACTGATAAAAGTCCCTAAACTGATCCTTTGAATCCTTTTTATCTCTGAGGCCTCTATTTTCTTACATTTTCCATTATTTTAATAAATAAATTCCAAATAATGCGTCATGATTTTCCAAAACCTTTGTCATTTCCTTTTCCAATTTCCTTAGTCATAATAAACTGAAATGAACACCAAGTAGATTTTTTTTTCCCACCATTCAGCTTGGAATACGTGTCCCATGACCTTGGTCTTATATATATATATATAAGACCAAGGTCATGGGACACGTATTCCAAGCTGAATGGTGGGAAAAAAAAATCTACTATATATATATATACATGGATTTTTAACCAAGGATGTTACAAAACCCTCGCCCTTGGAGGAACACTCTCCTTGGTGTTTAATGACACCTACAAACAAAAAAACCACTAAAAACAAAACATATTTCCCATGGAGCTTTATAACATAGCTCGTTGCAATATTTACAATGACCACTACTGAAAACATGACAATCAAATCATTTACTAGAGCTTTATAACACAAATCATTACAATATTTACAATAACAATCACATATATACTTATGCCCATTTTCTTCAACCAAAAAATAACCATATTGTTTATGGAGCTTTATAATCCAACTCGATACAATATTTACAATAATACACACATATGCACATTTTTTCAACCAAAAAATAAAAGGATACGATGCCTATATCAACAAGAAGGGAATCCAGAGGCTCACAACTCCACCCTCAAAAATAGTACCAGGATTCAACTCCTTCCCAGGAAGTCCAGAATCCACTTCCAGATCCAAAGTCTACATCCAATTTCCAACTCTAAAATCTTTCTCCACTTGTCCTCTTAGTGAAGAGTTACCAGCTCATTGTTCGAGGCCACACTACCAATGTGCATATGATTCCATCTGGAAATGGTAATGACCAAAAAAATCCATCACTTTACCTTCCTTTCTCTGCTACATAGTCCTTCGAGAAATCCGGTCAACCCCTTCCATGTAGTCACACACCTTCCAAGTTCTGCAGGCATCCCCTTCTTTGCTACATATTCCCTCAGGCGACCCCTACCTTGGAAAGGTTTCTTCGCATCGGAATGTCCGAAAAATAGGGCATATCCTAGGCTTAAAAGCATCATATTGGTCACAACATGCTCATGAAAATCAATGGAAACTATTGGGTACCAGTGTCCCATAATGGCCATGCTCCTGAAGTGCTTTACCAACATACTACTACTTTTTCCAATTCCTTTCAATGACACTGAAAATTCTTGCAGTCAAGTTACCTGTTTGATTAAATCATCATGTAGAAACATATCACATCCAGTTAGCTAAAAAATCAACCATCATAAATTAAATCATGAATTGCATGGAATCATCATAAGCCATAATCATAAATAACATGTAACCATCATAAGTTAGAAACATATATCATATGCATAATAAAACTGAAATAAAATACTGATACTTATCTTTCATCGGTCCTTACTTCTACCATTTTTCTTTCCATACAAACAACAGATCAGTTTCCACACCCAGAAATCACCCAATGCCTTTTCTTCTCTTCAATCATGTACACATACACACAATGTATATCACAAGACATACATCCACACATGACGTATAACACCACACAATATATACACCCACACCTGGAACACAACACAACACATACACCTACACCCAGTGCACAACACAACACATACACCTACATCCAGTGTACAACATAATACATATACGTACATAGAGTACAACACAAATAATACACATGTAACAATACCATGATTACATAATGCACATACATAATATCGCATGCACACAACACAACATGTACGACATGCACACAATACCACATGTACACCTGTACCATATGTACAACATGTACATAGTACCACTTCTACATAGCACCACTTTCACAACTTGTGCACAACATCACATGTACACAGCACCACCTACACAACGTGTACACAATTCCACATGTACACCGCACCACATGTAAGACGTGTACACAATACCACATGTACACAATTCCAGATGAATGAGTTGTACACAACACCACATGTACATAGTGCCACATGCACGACATGTACATAACACCACATGTACAACATTTACACAACACCGCATGCACACAACACCACATGTACAATCATGCACACTACACCATATGTACATAGCACCACATGTACAACATGCACACAACGCCACATGTACATATCACCATATGTACACAACACTACATATCCAACATGTGCACAACACCATATGCACACAACACCAACATGTACATAGCACCATCTATACCCAACACTGCATATGAAATATGCACACAATAACATATATACAACAAACACACAACACCATAGGTACAATCACTGAATGTAAAATATGCACAACATATGCATAACAATAGAACTACACATCCAAAAGCACACTATCTATACCAAGTTTGAAAATTTGGTTAGCCAAATCCTACTACAAAAAATAATGTTAATTCTTCTAATTGTTTAATTAAACGAACAATTTACTTGCAGTTCCTTATGGAAAATATTGAATTAAATACACTGGAGCCTACATAACATAAAATACTGCAGAAAATGCAATGCAAGAAAGATAGAAACACACACACACACACACACACACACACACACACACACACACACAAGTACATTGTTATTTTTGGACAATCGTCCTCGGAAAAACCCAACTCGAGAAAACCAGTGCAAAAACTAAGGGTTTTAATATTATGCAGTAGTAATTTTAGTAAAAATCATTGCATTCCAAAAATGGCTATCTGATATAGAGAAATAATAACAAAAGAGATAGTGAGAAAATCTCACATTGACACGAGAAATACAACACTGATCTGAACTGGAGACAAGTTGCCCTGCACTGTCTCTAAGTAGTAACTACATCTTCCTATGCAATCACTCCATCATAGCTCTAGGGGTTTCATCACACCTCCATTTAATCTCCTTCTGAATCGAAACTCAACCCTCTGGCCTTCCAGAATCGTACCCCGACTTCTGGCACTAGATCTTGACTATCTCCTAGAAAAATAGAGGACTCCCTCTGAAGCTCTGCGCTGCCTCTACGTGGCTCTGCATTGCCTCTCTATGAATCTCAACGTGTTCTCTTCTTTTCACTCCCCGGATCTGGAAAAATTCCTCTGGTCCACTATCCCTGCCCCTCACTGCAACTACCCTACTCTATCTCTCTCTAGAAAATCAGTGCTGCCTCTCTTAGAATTCAATCACCCAGAAAAATCGATCTCTGCAAATCTCAAGTGTGTTCTCCAAGTGCCCATCGATCTCCTTCTTATTATCTCTCATTGACATATCAATGACCAAGATTTGATCTTAATCAATGGCTCATATTATCTAGGACTTAATCCACACATTTATCTAGAAGATTCACACCTGATTTAATTAATACCCTTTAATTATTCTCATTTCCTAAGTTTAGACTTAGGAATACATTAAAAATAATTAATTATTTTAATTAAATCTTCTCCAAGTGGAATTTCCCCAAACGATTTTTGGGTATTGGATAATTCATGTATCTTAACCTCTCTACAAAATATCGAGGCTAGAGCACATCTAATGCTACAAAAATCAACACTCCCTCTTAGCGAGGAATGTGCTCAAGTCTTGCAACCCATCGAAGCATCACTATGACTCTGTATCACCTCTTTCTACGCTGCTGATGTCTGGCCTCACTACCCACAAACTACTGCGTAGCTATCATGTTGTGTTGCATTTGTTTTGTTGCTAACTCTACATGTTGTTGTCAACTACTACATCTGCACTGCAACTTTATTGTTGTTACCACTGCAACATCTGCAACTATCTCTCATATGTTTTTGTTGCAATTGAGAGATGTCCATCATACTGAAATAACTATGTTAAGTCTGATCCATATGTTACCCAAGCTCTAACTACTGCTATTATTTGTGTTGTCACTGAAGCCTCTGCACTCCTGCTGACTCTGCACTGTGCCCACTACACAGTTACCAACTCTGCTCTACGCTGCTTAGTTGCTAATGCTACTAACCACTGCATTTGTCACTTCGGAACATAACTGCACTTGTTGTCAATAGTCCATCCTGCTACTGCTTCTATGGGCTCCTGTAGCAAGGAATTGATCCAAGAGGTGGACTCCTCAAGTATCCTTCCCATCATGTAGCTCTCTAGGGATACCAAACCAAATCAACCCACCTCACCCCTGGAGGTATCTTGGTGATCATGGAAAAATATTCCTCTAGTTTGGAGGACAACTTGTCGATATTTTCGGATACGACTTGTTGATCTTGCTTCTCCTCTTTGTCCCTCTTTCTGAGCAAACACTGGGTAGCATAGTGACTAATTTCACCACACTTGAAGCACTTGATATTTGAAACATCCTTATTTATTTTTCACTGCTCTTGCTGCCCCTTTGATGCAAAGTTTTCATTCTCCTCTTCCTTCACTTTTGCCTTTGTCCCACTGCTGTTGCTTCCTTCAAGGTTTCTCTTCACCAAGTCTCACCTCAACTCCTTTTGCTGCATATATTCCCACATTCGATCCCACTTTGGAAATGTTTCCTTGCCCAAAATACTTTGGAAAAACACTTTTCATTCTTCTAAGATGACATTTAGAACTATCCACACCATATCTGTAGGCTGGGGCATTAACTCTACAGCTACAAAATAATCTCAGACATCCCAAAGCTTGTGGAGAAAGTGGTCTATGTGTTCTTCCTTTTGCATAAGTGTGCTCCTCAACTTCTCTTCCAGATACATCTTCCGCTACTTGGAATATCCCTCGTACAACGTGGCAAGGCATTCCCACATATCTTTGGTCGTTCCAAGGGCCATTTTGTGAGATACGATATCATCCCGAAATCCATCAAGTATTATCCTCTTCACCTTCCCCATTTCCTTCTTGTACACCTTCAATGGATCTAGATCTGCAGGGGCAACCACCACACCATCGATGTAGGTTTTGAGATCAAACTCATCCAGAAGGAAGGAGATCCTTTCCTTCCATATCACGTAGTTAGATGCTCCATTTAACTGATCTTGATCTCACAACCTAGCTGATGCCATCTGACCAAAAAACAAAGTCTAACTCCACCTATTTCCCTCTACGTAGTTGCTGACTGTCTCTACAAAATCCCTACCAGAGTGAGAAAAAATGCTCTCGGCTACTGCTGCTATGCATGGAAAAATAAATTTTCCTGGCTAGAAATTCTCTGAGGACAAAATTACCTCAGCATGCTCTTCTTTCCTCCTAATTCTTTTCTTCTCCAGCAAACTGCTGCAAAAAAAATTGTGTCCCAGCTGAAGATCTGTTGTGCATGGAAACTCTTGTGTTTCTCCCTCTGTCTTTGAAAAATCTTGATCTATAAAATTTTCTGCTCTGTCAACTCACTCAAAGACACCGATTTCCTAAAAAAATTCACTGCTAGCCTCTGGATTGCATAACCTCTGGGGTTTTGAGCTGCTGGCTACATAGTACCTTAAATCACCCTCTTTCCTTCTACAACTGAACTCTTCGGCTTCTATCTGTGCTTTGATACTATGTGAAAATTTGGTTACCCAAATCCTACTGCAACAACTGATGTTAAATATTCTAACTGTTTAATTAAACAAACAATTTAATTGCAGTTTCTTATGGAAAATATTGAATTAAATACACACCAGCCTACACAACATAAAATAATGCAGAAAATACAATGCAGGAAAGATAGAAACACACACACACACAAGAAAACTGTTAGTTTTGGACAATCGTCCCCGGAAAAATCCAACTTCGGAAAACTGGTGCAGAAACTAAGGGTTTTAATATTATGAAGTAGTAATCTGAGTATAAATCATTAGATTCCAAAACTGGCTATCTGATATAGAGAAATATTGACGAAAGAGATAGTGAGAAAATATCACACTGACATGGGAAACCCAACACTGATCTAAATTACAGATAAGCTTCCCTACGCTGTCTCTCCGCAGTAACTACGTCAGCCTATGCAATCACCATGTCACATCTTGTAGGATTGCATCACACATCCAACTAATCTCCCGTTGACAAGAAACTTAACCCTATGGCCTTCCAGACTCACACCCTGGATTCTGACACTAGATCTCGACTGTCTCCCAACAAAATAGCAGAATCCCTTTGAAGCTCTGTGCTACCTCTGCATGGATTTACGCTATCTCTTTGTGGCTCTTAATGTATTCTCTACTTTGCACTCTCCATATCTAGAAAAATTCCTCCAATCTACTATCTCTGTCCTCACTGCAATGATATCACTCGATCTCTCTCTAACAACTCAGCGCTGCTTCTCTGATAATTCGATCGTCCAAGTGCCCATCGAGCTCCTTCTTATAATATCTCATTGACATATCAAAAAATAATATTATATTTTAATCAATGGCTCATATTATCCAGGACTAGATCCATGCCTTTATCTAAAATATTCAAACCCGATTTAATTAATACCCTTTAATTATTATCATTTCAAAAGTTTAGACTTGGGAATACATTAAATATAATTAATTAGTTTAATTAAATCTTGTCCTGGTGGAATTTCCCCAAACAATTTCTGGGTATTAGAGAATGCATGTGTCTTATCCTCTCTGCAAAATCTCGAGGCTAGAGCACATTCAATGCTACAAAAATCAACACCAAGCAACCTTGCTTCCAGTTGTGTCTCTCCACTATCCATGCTTATCCTAGCATGTCGCAGATAAAGTTGTTTTCATTTTGTTAAGGTATCTCTCATAATTACCCATCCAAAACATAGTGATAGTATAAACACATAATATAAACTCATATCCACATGATACTAACCTCATAAATTTTTCAGGGTTACTCTTCCCACTTGATTCCTCATAAGACCTAAAACCTCTTCATGCCATTCACCTTCATAAGAAATCATTAATCCACAAGAATGATCCTGAAAAACCTGCTAGACAATGGCATAGATACATAGATACATACATATATATAATCATTAACATTAAAAAAATCATGATCTTGTCAGAAAATGACATATATACATACATATATACATATAAAAATTAGCATTAAACAATCATGATCCATGATGACCCTGTCAGACATGACATACATACATACACACATGCATGTATACATATATAAACATCATCTTAATCATGATCACAACATAATTACCAGATGACATAATTTCAAGGTTAAGAGAACGCCCTTTATCCATGCAAAACAATGAGAACAACAGTTCCCAACATAGCCAAGGCATTTGACGCCTCAAATCCATTTACTTTACCTTTATGGTTACCTTTCTCATGTTTGTACTGCCATCATCCATTTACCACAATGGACCCAACCAATCCAACCGACGGTCATATTCTTACCTTTTGATTTCCTTATACATGTACTGGGATCCTTCTGAGTCTTACATTACCTATTAGGCTCCATACAACCCTTCCTGAGCTTCACTAACTTTCCTCTTTCCCAAACCAATTCCCAAGACCCTCAAAACATGAAATGCGATAACAAGAAAAAAATAAGAAGAAAAACACAAAAGCCAATAGCAATACAAAATAAAAAAAAAAGTGGCTAGGCCTTTGACTAGACATAAACAATGTCGTAATCAAGCGCAACCAAATAAAAAATACCAAAATAAAAAAACTAGCAACAAATGCCATGTCTCCATCCCCATGGTTCCCAGTGCTTCCAAAGGAAATATCAACCTGAGCCTTCTTCAAATTTTCATGGCAGTCTCTTTTCCATGTAATCCCCTGCATCATACCGCCAAAACACATAACTTTCAATGTAAAAATAAATATAACAACATGCTAGTTACCTTATCTTGTTGTTCCAAGCACATTTCCTTGTAACTGAACACATATATATATATAATTTCTCAAGAGACTCTAATTCCCTCGAAGAATCCAACTATAACTAGAAATTGACTGTTATACATGTCAAATACATGTTCAAGGATATAACACATATCCACATAATGTTAAACAAATTCAAGGTTAAGATTACTTCCTGTATGTAAAACACTCATTCGTTTGGAATCACGGTTTCCAAACATAGCCAAATGAATTTTCACCCAATTCCTTTCTTTTACCTTTTCCTTTCTGTAATTGAGCCTTATTATGCACTTCCACATCAACCAAATATTAGTTATATAAACAAATCAACTGTTACCTTGTCACACTAATTCCAAGCATGTTTTCCTGCAACTGGTCACACTTGTTAGCCACACATTCCAAAGACAAATACATCATATCTAGTAATTTAAATTAAACTTTACCGAGACTGTCAAACATTTAATAATCAACAATCAACTCATAGTCATAAATCATAACATTACAACTCGCATTCACTTGAACTCAAGTACACATCAATTGTCTTAGCACATAATGTGTAAGTACAACCATCTTAAAACAAAATCATTCCTTCATGCAATATTATAGACACATACTCATATCATGAAATTAATCAAACATTCAATGAGATTGTAAAGTTATCATGCTAGATAAACCAAATTGATGACATAATCAAAATCATGCTTTAATGTATCTTAGGGGAGGCTACCACATGTGCACATGTTCATCCATAGTAATACGACACAACATCACAAGTATATCATCTCATACATGAATGTCACAGCCATAACCATATACATAGAACAATCAAGATCAACATGATACATGTAACATCAATATCTTAATGCAATAACCCTAATCATCAAGTTAACTAACATATAAAAACAACAATTTAAAATATAACCTACTCATCAACAACATATAACATAATCATCAAGTTAACTAGCATATAACATTCAACAAGTTAAGATTTATCATACTTATCAACAACATATAACATAATCGTCAAGTTAACTAACATAAAACAACAACAAAAATGCATATAACAACAAGTTACTATCACTCATTACTATTAGACACATGTGCACACGACCACACTAATTCACTAGCATCTACCATGCATGTAACCACAACAACAATAAAATGAAAAATATGTATATAATTGTAATGCAGATAAGAATCCATTAACTAAAATACCTACATGTAAAAGATAGTATACCTGTATGATGATTTTATCTTACCCCAAAGTCTAGTGTTTCAATCTCACTATGGTGATCTACATCTCCTACTCTATCTCAGCCAATGCATCACCATCATAAAAAACAACAACATCATGATGACACAAACTACATACAATTACCTCACAATGCATGTCTGACCTACTATACATGCATAACTATAACCATGACAATGCATGCATAACAACGTATAGAAACTGACATGAATAACATATGCATATATATCTGACATGCATTCATGAAAACACATCCCAACAACAATAATTACCAAATTATACATGGAAACACAATTATAACAATGACCATCACCATGCATACACATCAAGAACATATACAACCTATAATCATGCATGGAAACTACATTTTTCCCATCCATTACAAGGGGTGAACCATGATCTGATACCACTATGTGGTATCAGATATCACAAAAGAGAATGTAAACCAGACACCACCCAAAGATAACGAAACCATGCTCTGATACCACTCTATAACACCCTCCTCTCACATTTACATAAGCTAATCGGTCCACTGGGGTAAACATGAGATGAGAGGCCATTATGATGTGATTCAACCTCCTAGGTACCCTTAAGGAATGGAACTGACATAACACAACCAAAATTCCATTCACACATCCTACAGAACCTCTAAGAGCCAATCAACCTTTCCATATGACCAACCCCTGAGGTAACTTGAATTTTTACTGACATAGAGCCTCAATATCTCCCATGGCATGGGAATGCATGTGACTGGGACCCTCCATTTGCTCCCACAATAGGGGCATGAAGGTAATTGGGGAATTTTTCATCTATTTCTGAGCCCACGACCCTGGATTCTATGCCACTTTTTCAGGGCCAGGTCTGAGGCCACTGCCGAGAACTTCATGAAGCTTACAAAAATGAAAGGTAACATCAAAACAATGATACTAATGCAAATACTTGAACAAGGACTTGACTAGACCCCTACTAGCCATGACATGCATTTCATCAAACATATCACAAAGATGTAATCTACAGGCCATACAAACAAATTTGGGCATAGGGGTCTCATACTTATCTGAGAATCTCTAAGAAGCATTGATGTCTTATTTCATTAGCTACATTATCATCTATTACATCATATATTCATTACTCATTCATTTACAATTCAAAACATGATGAGAGCCATACAAAATCACTACCATAAAAAATGCTCATAACCATCATATTGACAACAAAAATAACAAGGGTATAACAACCATATAAACCACTTTAAAAAAATACATTTACCCATCAAATACAAAAGGAAAATAGCTCATATTGACATATGCAAAATGCAACTAGTTATGGGACATCCACGTACCATCTGACCATAGATTAAGCTGAGCCAAATCTCTCTTTCAACCAGTCAGCCCCATACCATATTCCAAGAATGAATGTGGCATCTCATGGAAAAATCCAAATAAAGCCAAACCAGGGCTTCTCGAGGCCAAACCAACTCAACCCTCAACTAATGATTCCACCTCATGGTCGAAAATCACTAACCATCCCTAGATTGGTCTCTACCCAAGCTATCCAGGGCTCTAGAGCATTTGTTCCAACCATGGCTTCCAGGACTAGTAACTCAACTCACAACTATCGTTGGGATTCTAGAGCATTTTTCCAACTAGGGTTTCAAACACTAGTAACTCAACCCACCAAGGGATTCTAGAGAGTTTTTCCAACCAAGGCTTCTAGGAACTAGTAACTCAACCCACAACCAAAGTTACATGAGAACCAACTAGAAAAAAAGAAGTAAAACTCACAACACCATGGCTATCCAAGAAATGGAAAGGCTAGGAAAAACCTCTATAAATATAGGCAATCCTCCATGCCAATGAAAAATAATAACCAAGAAACCACATGCATGTTCCATGCATGATAATACTAGCAAGGAAATCATATATGCAACTTGGTAACTGCAAGCAAAAACCACTATAGTTTCTGATCCTAATTTCCTCTTTTGCTTTCCTGCTCTTATTTTCCTTCTTACTCAAAAATCCCAAGTATTCAATACTCCTCCAAGAGTGCTCCAAGAAAACTCTAAGTGTCCAAGAGTATGAGAGAGAGAGAGAGAGAGAGAGAGAGAGAGAGAGAGAGAGAGAGAGAGAGAGCTCTAAAATTGAACTGACAAAAGTCCCTGAAATCCTCAAAAGCCTTTTTATCAATGAGGCCTCTATTTTCTTCAATTTTCCATTATTTTCCTTCAATTTCCTCCTCATATGCAACCTGTGACCTTTCACCTTCCTTTTCTCCTATTTTCCATTATTTTCATAAATAAATGGAAAACAATGCCTCATTCTTTCCAAAAACCTTTGTCATTTCCTTTGCCAATTTCCTTAGCCATAATAAACCGAAATGAACACCCACTAGGATTCTTTTTCCCACCATTAAGCTTGGAATACATGTCCCATCACCTTGGTCTTATATATATATTACATGAAATTTTAACCAGGGTTGTTAGATATTAGCTATCAATTTTTTAAAACCCTAATTGAAACAATCATTAGTTTTGTTGAGTCATAGAAATTCGCTCTATTTATTTCAAGGCGATGGCAGAAAAAAATCACTATGGTTCCTACGATTAAATAAAATGGTTTAAATTTCTCCAATTGGGGTTTCAATACCTTTTTATATCCACAACAAATGGCATGTGTGGTGCAGAAGGAAGAATACTAACATTTTGGCAGTATTTGTGTTGAAGAATTCAAGGCATTTGGGTGATTTTGGTGTCCAAAAAATACTTAGAGTGAATGAAATAATTGGCAAGGGGATAAAAAATGCTATTGATATGGTGACAAGTGAAATTAATGTGAATAATGAGTTATTCAATGGTACTGAAACAGATTAGGTGAAGATAAATTCGGGGATAGGGTCACATGAGTAGGAGATCCATAATGAAAAGGAAGTGTGGAACCTTATTGAGATTGTCATGGTAAAATAATATGGGAGTCTAACTGGAACCATTCACTAGTACATTTGGCGGAAATTCCGACACTTGGTTCCGACACTTTTGACCAAATGTCGGAAATTTCCCCAATTTTTTTCAACTTATTCAAATCCCGCCCGAAACCATTGCTATACCGACGTTTAGAGAAAAGTGTCGCAATACCGACACTTAGACAAAGTGTCGCAATTGCAACGTTTGGAGGAATACGTCGCAATTGCGACACTATGCCCCAAAGCATCACGATTGCGATGATTGCCTCCAAACGTCGCAATTGCGACACAATGTCTAAGTGTCGCAATTGCGATGTTTGGAGGCAGCCGTCGCAATAGCGACACTTTGGGGGGTGTCGTAATAACGACACTTATATGCTATTACTCTTTGTTAAGTTGTCTTGTAACAATACTCTGATTTGATTGGTTCACTATATAATTCAATGGTTAAATGTTAACTATATGTTATGAAATATAAGTGAAAGGTGCACACCACCCATAAGAAATAAATCTTAACACAAATAAAGAAACAACATAAATGAAATGAATTAAAATATATCTATTCTACTTCTCTAATGGGTTGTGGATCTATTCTTTTGTACAACCAAGGAGGTTCTTTCTATTCTTATGAGGTGATGTTATAGGTAAATCCATGAATATCTCCTTTTAATCTTCATTTTACTCCATGAATATGTTTGGAAATGAAGTTTTAATAGATTAATTTTCTTGCTATTATATGTTTTACGAAGATATGGTAAGGAATTCTCTCTTGTTCTTCTTAGAAATAATTATATATAATTTTTTTTTTTTCAAAATAGATTAAAAAAATTATATGAGAAAAATTATTGATTCATCAATATGTGTGTGTGTGTGTTGTGAGGAATAATTTCATAGTTCAACTTAATGGTTCATTATATAATCATGTGATCATCACCAATGATATATCTTAAAAAGCAACTGAAAATCCATGTGTACAAAATCGATGTATACTCTAGAGAGTGGTTCTCATATCACTATGTAAATTGTTGTATCCTACTTCAACAAAATTATAAGATAAACTGTAATACACATCATATATGCACCATAACAATTTCCATACAACTAATTTGTTTTATGATACATGTGGAATTCTAGGGGTAAATTCCATATGATGTGTATATCAATCTATTAGGTGTTGGTAAGTTGTGAGTATCTAAGAAATGATAAGGAATATGCATACATCATGATCTTGTAATGTGATTATATATTGTGTCTATAATTTCCATAAAATGTATAAATGATTTGTTTTAAAAAAATCAACAAAATCAACCCTAAACAATTCTCATGATGTGGAATGTCATTGGCGAAACCAAAATGATGGTCACATGTCCCATTTCTATGGTAATGGTGATCATATATATGTTGTAGCGACACTTGATGAGTAATTAAATAAATCTCAGAGTGTGACTCATTGTGCCATGTTTTTTTGAAGCATGATTTGTTTTCCTAGTTTTTACTAATTTGTTAACATATTTTATTCATTTTGAAAGCAATTAATGATCCTTTAAGTAATTAGGACCTAATGAGAGATCATCTTCAAATCTTCACTAAAATATATTTGGTAATTGTAGTCACTATATGAACCACACATGCATGCTACTTAAGAAAAATTGAAATATAAACTATAATACACATCTTATATCTGCCATAACAATTTTCATACAACTTATTTACTTCTAGATACATATGAAATACTTCAGGTAAATTCCATATTATGTGTATACCAATATAGTAGGTGTTGGTAAGTTATGAGGATCTAAGAAATGATAGGGTATCCACACATTAGTGCCCTTGTGAATTTTTTGCATAATTTTCTATTTGTTGTAATTTTGTTGCCTGGATTTGTTATAGATTTCAAATAATACAATTATCTACCAATTTTTCTTTATAAAGAAGAATTACGATAAGTAGCCACCTAAAAGTGAGCCATGTGAAAATATTGGTAACATGAGTAACCTGGTAAGCTGTAAATGAAAATTGAATAACCTCCACTCACCAACAGGTGGTAGGCAGGGTTGGAATTTGGATTTCTCTTTACCTGTCACACAATTTTTTTTGACGTTTTGGTCATTATTTTTCCAGTCAATAAACGTTACGTTTAAAATTTTTCCCTTCATTAATGACGTTCTCATAATAAATTAACCCTTCACCAATAAAAGTTTGATTAAAAAAATTGAACGCTCTTCCATTTTCTTTGGATTTTGGAGTGTGATATATCTGTGTCATGGACTTTTAATACCTAAAGTTTCAAGAGAAATAATTGATTCTTTTCAAACTAATATTTCCTCAATATATGTTATGATCTACTAAAAATTACTTCAAAAAGAAAGTAACCTTCCAATATAAAGAAAAAAACATGAACGAGCTTTCCCTAAATTGCAATAAATTTATGTTTATTATTAATATTGCATAATCTGTCTTATAAAAATTGCATAATCAGACTAAGAACAGATCCTCAGTGCATTTTTTATTGTTGTTGTGATTAAAATAATGAGCCAAAGAATGCTAAGGCACTCAGAGAAATCAGTCTATGTATTATTTCTCACAAAATCATGTTGAGTAGTGGAGACTAAGTGCTAGATTTTTTTTATCCTCAATCTCTCTATTAATTATGTCTATGTAGTTATAATAATAACAAGCCAAAGAAATCTCAGGCTTCCAGAGAAATTAGTCTCTATGTGCAGAAATTAATGATTACTGTTGACTAAATGTTATACCATTTGAAATTGTTGAGCAAAATTACTCAGGCCATGATGTACCATTTGTCAGTATCTATTTTCGCATGTATGAAAGTTGATGTACCATTGAAAGTTTAATAATTCTATTTAAAGTTTAATAACTATAATAACTTTATTTTTTTTAAATTTAATGAAGACTCAAGACTCAACTGGATTGGATTGTGTATCAAAACAGTAGGAATGAATCAAAGTTCAATGAATGAATATCTTGATCGAGAAAATTTATAGGGAAAGGTAACTTGACTATAAATCTACTAAACCTCACTTCCATGATTAAAAAAAAACGCCCACCTTCTCAGTGGTCCCATCATGGTCCACCTATTGAAAAACAACCAACAAATATTATTTTTTATATATTTTTGCATGGCCATTGGACAATGATTTACTATGGTTTTCCTACTAAATTCCAATGGATGATTATTCAAAAATATTGAGAATTAGTTTAGTCTCAAGGCATAGCCAAGAGTCTTATTGGATAATTATAGATTACCTCTCCATTGGATGATTGTAAATTTTTCATCTACTTTTTCATGTGAGTTTCAGTTGATGCTAGATCTTTTCCTTCTATTTCTTTAGTGAAGCTAAGAGTTAACTTTGATCTTACATTAATAACTATACTTGCATGAATATCCATGCTTTTATACTTTCCCACTGTGGTCAATGTTGATGTATGGCCTTGGCCCATTGATCTTACAATTAACTCACTATTCATATTCAATTTTCTCCAGTTCAGCCCAATAAAATAAGGAAAACAAAAAATGAAGTCCTGATTTTTCTTTCCAGTGCTCCTACATAATACAAATACTCTTAAAAACCAATTAATATATAAATTGTCATCATTCATGCTAAAATTAGTTTGAATTTTTTTAATGAATCTACTTACAATTAATAGATTACATTGCTCACAGAATAAGAGATAATTTAGAACTATGATTTCACAATAATAAATTACCCTAGCAGTTCAAACTTCGAACATACCTTATGAAATTAAAATATGGCATGTTAATGAGCCAATCTAGTTTCCTCGGAGCCAATCTTGAGCTCGGCCTAAGTCTGAATGCCTTGAGAGTGCGAGTGTAAGGAACTAGACGCCTAAAGATTTTATTTTGTGCTTGTGTAATTCACTGTTTGACCATCAAGCCAAGCCACCAGCTATATTAACACTACTTCATGTTGGGGCAGATTGGCATTCTAATTTTTTAGTGCTATAGCCATACTTTTTCACTGCTTCACTAATCACAACCTTGGAAGTTTGTAGGGCAACGAGCTTTATTCTTTCTTTGGTATTTTATGTAAAAGAAAGGATTTGTGAACTTTCTGTAATAGGAAGGGGAAAACTAAATTGATTCTAATTTTAAAATATCAATAATGATAAGTGGTAATTCCTTTATTAAATTTTTAATTTTGAGTGAGCCAAAAAAGTAACTTTCCTTACTTTTTGAGTACAACCTTGCAATTGCGAAGAGGAATAGTGTTGAAAAATTATTGGTAAGTGGAAATTAAAGGGCGTAAGAACGTTTTTGAAAAAAATTCAAACATCAAAATTAAGTCTTCTATCCTTCCTAGCATGTCACAGAAAATGGGAATCCGCAGATTCTAGTTGTCAAATATGTGCAAAATGCCTTATGACGGGAAAAATGGAGGACTGGTCCTATGCTGCTACATGAGTTAGGGTTTCATGTGGCAGCAGGGAACCTTGTATAGTTTTTTAAGGATAGGAAAGGAGAATACTATTAGTTAATCATCACATGAAACTGCATCACCAATTGAAAATTGTGTCCTAATTTGAAACAATAAGACTACCCAACTATTTCATTATTTAATTCAGATTGTGTAATACAAAAAAATATCCTATATAACTTAAATAATGTAAGCACTTTTGCAAAAAATTAGTGGGGAGAACCTTCAATTACATTTATTTTGAAGATCCACTTGCATTTTAAGCCATTTTAATTAGTCTTTCATGGCTATTCTAGTAAAAATTTCAACCTCTTGTAGAAATTTGTTTGTCACTTGTATTAGAAATGCAAAAATCAAATGTAAATAAAATTGATTTGAAATGAAAAAATCAAATGCGCGCTAAATAAAAATGATTTTATTAAAAACTACATTAACGTCTGATATCACGCGCGCATTTGCCCTCAGCTCTTGCAGAATAGCATTCGCCCTCAGCATTCACCCTCAGCTCTTGAAGAACAACATTCACCCTCAGCATTCGCCCTCAGCTCTTGCAGAACAACATTCGCCCTCAGCTCTTGCAAAATGGTAAGTTCTTACTGCAGGCCCTTCCTCTTATAGTAGAGTTGACCCTATTTGGGTTTTTTTGGTCAATTCCATTGGATTGTGTTAGGCTATAGGGTTCTCTCTAGATTTCTTCCAATGTTCTTTCGGATGAGTTTCAAAGAGGAGGTGTAAGATGTGTTTGTGCTTGCATGAATTTGACTCCACCAGTTTCATGAAGTTTAAGCTATGGATTTTAGTTCGACAAACTCATCCATCTCAACACCTAGTAACGAATTGCCCTTGGTCTGATATATATTGAAGGTGAAGTGAAAAGTGTTAGAGAATGGGAGATTGAAAGTCATCAAATTTATCACAAGGGTAGTACTCCAGATTTAAAGTGATGAGCTTTAGTTCTCCAGATTTGGGGATTTTTTGATATTTGGGGATTTTCTGATGACATACCAAAGGTCACATCCATACAACCATATCAAGGTCAATGTTAAGATCATTCTCATATAGATATAGGTCACTAATATATAGGGTTAATATCATCATCACTATCCATGGAAACCGAATGGTTACAAAATCTATGATTGTGGTTGGCTCATTTATAATTATTACCCATTTACACTAGAGCACAGAAACACTAAATATGGCCCGAGTAGAGCCTTTACAACAGGCAATGGAATTGCAATTGCTTCATCAATAAGCAATAGCTCCACTTGAGAAAGCTTTTCATAATATTGGGGCTAGATATACTGCAGAGAAAACAATTGTAGTTATCATTCGTGCTCCAATATATTAATATACTTTTTACATTGAACTGAAGAAAGGGAAACAAGCAAATGCTAGCCATCATACAATGCTTTGACATAAGAGTTTTGAGTGACATACTTGAAAAAAAAACTCATCCACTGATATTTATAATCATTTGAGTTATTCAAGTTAAACACAATGTCAAGAATCAAGATTCAATACCCTCTATTATCTTCATCACCTAATACAAGATTTAAATTTTTCCCAAAGAAACGCTTATTAAATTGGCAGCCATTATTTCTCCCTGCTTTAAAAACCCTACATTTAAATGAAAACAAGCATTGCATAAATTTTTCAACTACAAAAATCTATTAGTGTTCAAGTGTACATGTGTGCATCACTTGTGTAGGGTATTCCTTTTCCACTTTCACATTATCCAAGAATGTGTGCAGTATAGTTCATATTTTTTGTGATTTAGATTATCTTTAAAAAGGAAAGGTAAATTATTTCCCATGGAAAAAGAAGGTTTTCCCTTTTTACTACTGGAAATGGTATGACAAAGTTCCATTTCTACCCGAAACTCCTATGAAACAGGAACCAAATAAAGGCCATGTCCTCAATGGACATCATTTGGTTTTGAAAATGGCCATTGCACCGTGTTGTTTCTTATATTACATCACGATAGTTTTTTAGGTCATTTCTTGTTTCTTGAGATGAAAAACAACCAAAGAAATCATGAAGATCCTTTCAAGAAATAAATAACCATTTCTCAATCATATCTCAACTATTTTTTATTTTATTCAGTGGTTGCTTACATTGAGAGAAATTTGACACTTTTATAAGGAATGTAACATAAAAACACAAAATGGGAAGGAATTGATGAGGTATATGACCTTTAGTTGTTGTCAATTAAGAATTGATAATACACGATGCATGTTCTGTACTACAAACTAGATTCCTTCCTGGAGTTAGGACATAGAGTATTGAATCAAAGTTGTAGTTTCTAACTTCTTGTATTGGTTCATCAATCTTGAAATTCAGACATTGCATGTCTTCATTGCTTCATGTTTAAATAATTTGCATTATATCGTACAATAGGAAATTAGGAATTATGATTATTATTACTTTATGGATCTGTTAAGTTACTTTTAAGTTTGCATGGTTTAGTGTGAAATTATTCTTGTGTGCCCCTAGGCCCAGGTGAAGGAATGCCAAGGACAGAGAACCCTAGTTTTTAAATGGTATTGTTTCTTATACCCCAAAACCCCTCAACATCACTTCTTATTAGTTATTAACAAAAGTGTTGTAAACAATTTGAGAATTGATATAACAAAATCTCGCACTTCTCAAGATAAAGTCCTAAAGCTAAAGTGTGATACCATGTGTAATTCAATAGCCCCATTGTCACCTCACCAACCTCTTTTCACTTCGGGCTAGCTCTCCTCCAACTCAAGGGGGGTTCTCCCTAGTAGATGTTAGGGATCTAATGTCCCAACCAAACCAAGTCAAGAGCCCCCTAACTCTCTACGTTTACTACTATCAATCAAAATATTGAACAATAGGGTTAGACATGCATCCTGAAGATAAAATTGCCAGGGTATTTTTGGGTAATTTCAAAGGGAAAGTCCCCAAACACATATAATCAAGGAATTATAACGTGATTTCAAACATTAAATATCAACAAAATAGTTTAAAGGATATTGAAAGGAAAAAGGTGATGGAAGATAGAAAGTGCCTTCCTTAAATGCTCTAAGGATTTTTCAATAGTTGTTGTTATACCATTTTTTGGTCATCTAACCTATTATCATTAGATGGACCCAAATAAACCATGTAAGACCAATTTTACCCTAAGTAAAATTGCTTTCACTATGTAAAATAACTTAATAAAACACATTTATTAGGTTGTTTATGGTCTAAACAGAAAACTCCAAAAGGAAATATTAAACAAATCTATATTTGTTTGATTTTACTCATGGAATAATTAATTAAACAATAATTTAATTATTATTCCTGGTTATATTTAACCCAAAACAAGGAAATTAATTAGAGAAATCCTTATCTTATTATTTTCTAGGAATAATTATTTAAATCTTATTTAAATAATATTCCTTGTTAAATATGACTAAATCATTTATAAATAATTAAATAAATCATTATTTATTTAATTATATTTCCACCATTTCCTTAAAATAATAAATAAATAATTTATTTATTTACTATTTATAAATAAAGGATTTGACCCAAGTCAAAATCCTTTTCCCTCCAACAAATATAATAAAATATTCCTAAAAGGTGGTTCTAGAAGTTGGTTAATAATATTTTATTCATGCACCAAGTTCTAGACTACCCTAATATTTTGTTATAAATAGAAGGGTTTTCCCATTCATTTGTCACCTTTCATTGTATATTAGATCACTCTGGATCTATACTCTTGGTCTGAATTTGAGCCATTATCATTGCCACATTCTCCATTATTTTCTTTGTGAGCTCCCTTTGAGTTCTATGTTTGTCTGGGTTTTCTACACCAACAAGAGAGAGAAATTATAGATCTGAAGTGCTGAGGACTTTCAAGAACCCATCCCATTGAGGAGAATGGGAAACAACTTTCTTGTTTTCCTCTCAGGTGCCCTTTAATATAAATAATTCTTTCAAAAATATTGTTCTTGTCTTGTCTATTGGATGCATGGAGAAAAACTTCATTTTACTGCTTAATGTCTTTTTATGCATAGATATGGATTTGTGCAGCTTTGTCTTGATCAACTAACTGCAGATTTGAAGATATTGGTAGCCATAATTGATGTTAGGCTATTTTTTATGCGTAGCTAAAGTGGTCTTTTTCCAACAAAAGATTCATACTAACAATTGGCGACTCCACACAGGTTTTCTTTTGCGATCATTGTCGTTCTATATATTCCTGCATATCCAGCTATTTCAGACCCTAGGGTTTCTCTTTACTTTTTTTTTTTCCTATTTTTATGGTGTTTTTCACCTCAAAAACCCTCAAACATTAAATTTCTTAACTCTGTGTGTTTCTGGCCCTATTGCGCAGGTGAAAAACATTAGCCGCAGCTGAGACGACAACTTTTTCTGAAATCTGCCGCCGAGAGGCCCGAATCTGTAGGTCACACTTATCAGCCCAAAACCTGCGACCTGGCCTAGAGGACGCACTTTTCTACCTCAAAACTGCAACCTAGACTGAAAACAGGTCAGAACATGCGACCTATACTTTTTTCTGCACTTTTCTAGCAATTTTTCTGGGTTTGTCGGAAGCTTCTGTCAGGGTTTTCCAGCCTCTGTCTCTGCCCGTTTAGACCTGTTTCTGATTTTTTTTACTCAACTAAGTGGGAATCTCACCCCTTAGGGCTTTAGTACCCTCCACTTTTTGTGGAAGAGTTTTAGCTATTTCAGACGTCTGCATTTTCAGAGTTTCAACCTTCTTCTTTTCAGATCTGATACCTCATTTTCAGATCCCTTTTAGATCAGCCCTTCTCCCTTGAAAACCACCTCATATATTTTTGTTTGGGTTTGCCTCTAGGGCCACCTCCTTGTCCCTTCTACCTTTAGCTGATTTCCTCCTTTGTTGTAGCAACCTTGCCTCTACCCTTTTGATATTTTTTGCACCTCTTTTCAGCAAATTTCTCCTTTAGATCCCTGTCCCTCCTGACCTTAGATCTATCGACCTCTTTTTAGTGTGTTTTGATTAGATTTTTTCCCTCTTTTAGACTAATTTTGAGAGACCTGCCTTCTTGGGTTAGATCGATGCATTGCTAGCTATTAATTTTTTGTTATTTCAGCCTTATTTACTGTTCTCTGCAGATTTATTTTCAGTTACGCAGCACACTTTTTCTTTTACTCTCAAAATGTCTGGGTTTAAAAATTAAAATTAACACATGCCACACACTGACCCTAAGTGAAGAAGAGCCTGGTTAACACCGCCAGGCAAAGACATTAAAATCAATTGACACTGCACCTCTCTGCCCTTGTTTCGACATCGTCGTCATTTGATTCTGCACCCCCTGCCTTTGTTGGTCCTTCTTCTTCCCTTTGTGCCATCATCATTATGCCTCCAAGGCATTTATCCTGAAGACTTCTTAGCCTTCACCCTTAGTTTCCGATTGGTCGACGTACTCCTTCCCGCCATCGTCGAGTTAGTCCTCCCCCGAGTCCACACTCTGACTCTTCTTATAATTCTTTGGGTTCTCCCCCTACTTCTGGTTCTCCCCCTGTTACCTTCACCATGTCTAGTTCAGGGCCTAATGCTAGCAGCAACCCCGGTCCTACTGTTGGGTCTGTTACTAGTGGAACCACCACAGGAACTACCTCGATTGTCCCTTTGCTCCCTTATATGGCAGGTCTCAGTCTCCCTAATTTCAATCAGTTGATCAACGATCCTATCCGCCACGATGTTAGTTGGCCTGCTATGCCAACCAAGCTCCCCTCTGAAATTCCCAAGTTTGAAGGCCTTGCTAGTGAAGATCCCTCCAACCATATCCGATATTTCCACATGTGGTGTTCATACAATTCCATTACCGATGATTCCATCCGTCTTAGATTGTTCCAATGCACGCTTACATGCAAAGCTTCTAAATGGTATGTTGATTAGACCGCCTCTTCCCATACCGCCTTTGCGACCATTGTCCAAGCCTTCTTATCTTATTTCCAGCTCCCTCTCCGATACGACATTGGTACAAAACTCTTGACTTCTTTCCGTCAATCATCTTAGACCCGCCTTTCCGCTCATGTCCAGAAATGGCGGAGAAGAAAGAGCTTATGTCGAGCTCCCACCTTTGAAGATCAGGTCTACATGGACTGGTTCCTTCGATCTCTCTTACCTGCCATCAGCAAAGATGTCACATCCCATTTCCCTCAAACCAAAGACGCCACCCTCCAAATAGCCTTGAAATATGACCTCATCTATGCTCAATCTGATTATGTTTATACTGTCCTTCCTGACCTCCCCAGACCCGGTGGTGCTAACGTCCCAGGGGCATCTCACTCTACCGACGGTATCGTTGGAGATCTTTCGCATACCTATGCTCAACCTCCTATGGGCTATGGTTTCCCTCTGGGAAGGGACAGCACCTCTATCACTTTTCCCCCTCCAGGTAGCATCTATCCAGGATACGACATGCCTCCTCCTTTTTCCCACCCTCCTGCTTACCTCAATGTTGCCCATCCCAACCACTATCCTTACCCACAACCTGGTGTCCCAGCTCCTCCAGCATTTGGACCTCCACCTCCCTTGCCTTCTCAACCCCCGCAACAGCAACTACTACCCCCTCCAGGGCAAATATTTTCACAGCAGGGCGTGAATAATCCTCTTTCTTCTCAAAGAAAGAGGAAAGGCAATCAAAATCAATCTGCCCTTGGTAATCGTGGATCCAATCCTTCAATTATTGATTCTAACACTACTAACCAGCCATAGGGCTCTCAGCCCAAGCTGGTCAGGCCTCTTCACACCAATAAGCCTTGTTTGTGTTGCGGTGTTTATGGTCATTACACTCACGATTGTCCCCTATTACCACAGATGCGACAGATGTGGGAGTCTCAGGATACATTGCGTGGACAGCATGCCTCCCCTACTGTTCCCCCCAATGTGGCTACTTCTCAACCAACCGTGTTTACCGATCCTTTCCCTTAGCAAGGATTTGTGGCTACTCAACCACCGCATGCCCCGGTAACCACTCAACCTTCCCCTTCTGGTTCCTCCAATTACCAGATTCTCATGATGACTTTTGACCAACCTCTCACCGTCGACCTTAACCTTCAAACTCGGTCTCGTCAGTACCACAAGCCTCCTGCTCCGTCTGTCCCCGAGTCACCTTCTTCAAATCCTACAGAGCCTCTTTCGACACCCAATGGTCCTTTGTAGATACCTCAACCCAAAGTTGAGGTTCCTATCAAGGTTCCTAAGGGCCCATTACGCCAAAATGCTGCTTCTGGTCGAGCTACTCATTCGTATAGCATAGTAGATGATTTGGCGCAGTCTCCTGCTGTCATTTTAACACTGGAACTCCTCCAATCGTGTCCTTCTCAAAGAAAGGCTCTACTATCCGCCATGGGTGCTGTAGATCCTGCTAATGACCAATTGATTGTCTTCGACACCCGTCAGTCAGATCATCCTCCCCTTCCTGCTTCCATCGCTTTCCAAATCCCAGTCAAAATCTGGAACGCCAACGTGGCTCGGTGTATTATTGATGAGGGGGCATCTACCTCTGTAATGTCTACTTTGGTTTGGAAACAACTCAGATCTCCTGAGTTGGCCCCTTCCACCATCACCCTTCGTGCATGGGATGGCCATGCCTCCCAGCCCATTGGCCTCTTATGTAATTTTCCTATCACTCTTGCGGGTAAGACTGTTTGTGTTGACGTTGAAGTCATTGACGCTCCTCTTGATTATAACATTATTTTGCGTCATAGCTACACCTATGCCATGTTTTCTATCCCATCCACGGTCCACCGAAAGATGTTTTTCCCTCACAATGGAAAGATAGTCACCATTGACCAGTTGACCTATCATGAGCCAAAACCTCAGACCTCGTCTGAGTCGACCATCCCTTCTGTAGCCAATAAGCAAACTGTCGATTCTTTGACTAGTTTCTCCCCCAACGTCTACAAAGACTCCTCCTTGCTTGGAACCTTCCTTGATCTTCCTCCTCCTCCTGTCTCTGATCCCAGCTTAGCGAATGTTTGCATGATGCAATCGTCTCGGGCTGCCCTTAAGTAGCCCACTTTGGCTAGTCAGCAACCTCAACCTCGCCCCCCGCAACCAGCTCCTAGCCCTTCACCTTAGCTAGCCAGACCTCTTCCTTCTGACCCTTCTCCTACAGTTAGTCCCCATGCACCTCTCTACCCTCCTGGGTTGGTTCCACCAGATCTCAACCATCTTGGTGCCGTCCTACCTGGCCATTACCCCACTGGTCAGATACCTTTCCTTGCTCCCCCTCCTAGAGTTTATTCGGTTCCCGTCATGGCCACACTATCCCTCCCCAACTTGACCTTGGGTATGCCCGTCTGGTACCTTGATCCTTCAACCACTACCCCGCTTGGTCACCCCAAACCTTACCTTGCTTTGACACCGGTTCAACCGGTCCCCTTAGCTTCTTCCGTTGCTATAGTGCCCCCAACACCTCAACAGGACCCTACTCCTGTTGTAACAGCTCCAGAAAACAAAGGCAAAGCTCACAAGGGGGCATCCAATGATAAGGCTACCCTGTCACACCCTGCTCCTCCTCGGCCGCCAAAGCACACTCTCCAATGTGCCTTGTGCGATGTTGTCAATCACGCCACCTATACATGTCCTGAGTTATTGCATCTCAAGACCATGGTCAATGAGACATTTTCGGAATCTGATATCCCTGAGGTCTATGTCACTATACCTGATTCAATCCCGAAACTTAAAAACTTGCGCACCAATCACCCTTGTTCTTTGTGTGATTTCCATGGCCATTATACCCATCTCTGTCCCCGCCTTGATGAGTATCGTTCCTCTTTAGACGAATACCGCCAATTCAAAGCCAAGCATGACCACATATCTTCTTCACTAGCACCAGAAGACCTGTCTACCCCAATTAACATTCCCCCTCCTGATATTGAAATGATTGAATCTTCAGCCACCATCCATTACCTCTCATCATCATTGTGATCCTCGGCGTCCGTCCCCTTAGTGCCTTCCCCCGATGTTTCGCATGACCTCCCATATACTTACTCTTCTGTCACCCCCCATGACGTTGCGCATGTGATCCTTTCTCCCCAAAATCATGAGTCTGATATTTCTACCTCATCAGGTGATCCTCTTCCCTCCACTCTCCCCATCTTCCAGTCAGATGAAGACATTATGGAAGCCATGAACAAACCTGATTTTCCGTGGGATGATATGCACCATCGTGCGTACTTCCTTCCACATCAATCCCATGACAAATTTTTTGTAGAATCTAAATACTTCATTCCTGATAAAGTCGATTGGTTTAAAAATCCCATCCCTGCACCTGACGCTTTCGAAGAAGGTAATATGGCCAATATCTCTCCTACCATCAAAATTGACATTTCTGTCAAACCAGGAATCAAAGAACATATCACCTTGGGCGCCCAATGCACTCTGGAAGAAATTGAAGCTTACACCAAGCTCTTAAAATAATTCCGTGATATTTTCGCCTGGTCCTACTCAGAAATGCCCAGACTCAATCTTGCCATTGTTGAACACCATATCGACACATGGCTTGATGCCAATCTAGTCTTTCAAAATTTGAGACCCATTCATCCTTCCAGACGAGAAGCTATCAAAGCCGAAATCGATAAGCTCAAGCAGGCTGGTTTCATTTATCCCATCGAATACACCAATTGGGTGTCAAACCCAGTTCCCGTCCTCAAAAAACAAGGTACCATCCGTGTCTGCACTGACTTTCGCGATTTGAACAAAGCTTGTCCCAAAGACAACTTCCCACACCATTTATTGACCAAATCATTGATGAGTGTGTGGGGCATGAGGTTCTATCCTTTTTGGATGCATTCTCTGGATACAACCAAATCGTTATCCATCATGGTGATCAACTTAAAACCGCGTTCATTAGTCCATGGGGAACTTTCGCATACCGAGTCATGCTGTCCGGCCTTAAAAACGTTAGTGCCACTTTTCAACGGGCCATGTCTTATTGTTTCCATGACTTAGCTCATATTATCCTTGCCTATTTATATGACCTTACTGCGCGTTCTAAACATCGGGCACAACACCTCCATGATCTGCGTACCATTTTCCTCCGATGTCGCAAGTATAATATCTGCCTTAACCTGTTGAAATGTGTCTTCTGCGTTCCCGCCAGCCATCTTCTAGGCTTCATTGTGTCTAAAGATGGTATAACTCTTGACCCTTTGAAATTTCAAGCCATTCTTGAACTTCCTATTCCTTATAACTTACGCCACCTACAAAGTCTCCAAGGTAAAGCTAATTTTCTTCGCCGATTCGTTCCTGACTATGACACTACCGCACATGGGTTCCTTAGACTTCTTCGATATAACATCCAATTTGTCTGGGATACCTATGCTCATGAGTCTTTTGATGCCCTCAAGCATGCTCTCACATCCACTCCCTTGATCCGTCCTCCTGACTTTGATCGGGACTTCATCCTGTACATCTCCGCCTCCACTTATTCGGTCGCTGGTGTCCTTATCCAAGAAGATGATAACGGTATCGAACATGTGATCTATTATGTCAGTAAGAACCTTTTCGGTCCGCCTATATCTTACTCACATGAAGAAAAATTAGTGTTGGCTATTGTGTTCTCGGTCCAAAAAATATGTCAATACATCCTCAAGCGTTCCACCATGGTTGTGACTAATTCCAACCCCATGGCTTTCCTATTGAGCCGCCGCATCCTTAGTGGGAAGTACACTCGTTGGGTAATTATCCTTCAAGAATTCGACCTCGAATTGTCACACCAAAAAGTAAGAAAGGTTTAGCCCTCGCTGAACTCATTTCTGAATTACCTACCGGTACACAAGATCCTCCGATTAATGACGCTCTTCCCGATGAACACTTATTCGCTATTACCACAGACGACCCTTGGTACGGTGATATCCTTACTTACTTACGAACCCAAAAGTTTGCCCTTCATCTTGACCGTGATGCTCGACGACGTATCTGACACCAAGACCCTCGCTACCTTCTTATCGGTGACGACCTCTATCGTCGCGGAGTAGATATTGTCCTTCGATGTTGTCTCACACACGCTGAAGCCGAGCAAGTCCTTAATGCCTGTCATAGTAGTGCTTGTGGTGGCCACCTCTCCGGTATTTCTACCACCCAAAAAATCATGTGCGCTGGGTATTTTTTGCCTTCTCTCTTCAGTGATTGCATTGAAGTAGTCAAACACTGTTCCAATTTCCAACATTTTGCCCCTAAGGTGCGAGCTCCTCCAGCTCCCCTCCATCCTGTCGTCACATCTGGACCCTTCTATAAATGGGCCATCAACTTTATGGAGTGTCAACCTCCATCCGCTGGTAACCACAAATATATCATCGTGGCGGTTGACTATTTCACAAAATGGGCTAAGGCCATGCCAACATTCAACAACACGGCAGCGACCGCAACCCTCTTTTTCTTTAACCATGTCATTTCTCGATTTGGGGTTCCAAAACAATTGGTCTCTGACCATGGCCAACATTTTGAAGATGAGATATGGTGCAAGCTATCCTCACTATTGGGTTTTGAACACCAATATTCATCATCCTATTACCCCCAAGGTAATGGCCAAGTTGAAGCGGTTGAAAAAATCCTTAAGACCATGCTTCAACGAACGGTGAATAAGCACAAAACCAATTGGCATCTTATTATCTTCCTTGCTTTGTGGGCCTATAGAACTTTTGTTAAAACTGCCATCAGTCTCACTCCTTTCCACCTTGTTTTCGGCGAAGAGGCAGTCTTACCGATCGAGTGTGAAATTCCTTCCCTTCACTTGGCCGTCGAACTTCTCATTGATACCCAACCTCTAGAAAAACGACTCATCATGCTTGAGCGTGCCTCTGAAGACTGTCATGTTGCATTGCAAACTCTTGAAGCAGCCAAAAAGCGCACCAAAGCTCAGTATTACTGAAAAGTCCACCCTTGCACCTTTCACGAAGGTGACCTTGTTCTAGTATATGACCAGGCCCATGATGTCCTCGGTCATGGGAAGTTTGACTCATTATGGCTAGGTCATTACATCATCAGTAAGGATATTGGTAAGGGGGCATACCTCTTAGAGGACTTCGAAGGCCACCCCCTTCCTAATCCTCGCAATGCACTCTATCTTAAGAAATATTACCCTTAGCATTTCCCTCTCGAAATGCATGTTTTATTTTCTTTTAGATAGCTAGCATCGGTTTGTTTTTCGTAATTCGCTACTTCACCAAGACACATTTTTTCCACGAAGGGTCACTTCACCTCTCCTCAAAATCGGATTTCCTCACTTACAACACTTTTACTTGGGGCACCACTTTGCCTCCATACTTGTTCTTGTTCGTGTTGATTTTTGTCATGAGATACCATCTTGTACTAATGTTTTTGTGGTCCCCTTTGGACCTCCACCCATTCCATCATCATCATTGGTATTATTCTATCAGTCACTCTATAATTTTCCTCCATGCCTTAGTCAAGGACTCCTTATCGCCTCACCTAAGGCGGACCTCCTGCTATCGACATCAACTTATTCATTCCAGAAGACAGGTCTAGAAGGTGGTGTATCTTGGTTCCAGCTTCCACACTTGTTCGGTGCCTTGGAACAGGCAAAGGGATTTCTCATTACCCTTTGAATTTATTTTTTCTCAACTCCAGCTCCTTTCAGCATGATCGAGATCCCTATACTTGATGGTCCAGTGATGCAGCAACAGCTATTGGTGATTCCCGGCTATGTGTGAGATGTCTCAACCCTCATGAGAGGGTGGCCCTGCAGGTAGCCCCCCACAATCCTGGATGATCTCTTCATTGCAACCTTCGATGCAGCTCCATATATTTTATGATGTTTCCCTTAGCCGCTTGCATTACTTCTTTGATTTGCATGTATCAGTCAGATTTTGCGAGCCCTTCCCCGTTTATAGGGGGCATTTGGGTTGTATTTGTCTCTCATGTACTCAGATATTATTGTATAAGTCCTGGCTATTATCCCAAGCACAACATGTATGTGGGATTCCTCATTATATCTTTTATCTGGCTCATGTTTATGCCAGCATGTACTTTATAGTTCGGTCCCTTGTTTACTGGGTGCACTATTCTTTTGTACTTTGTCTCGGCGGGCATAGGTATGCCTCCCCCGCCGCCTCTAGCACAGGTACCCTCTCATAAAATGAGACTTGTTGCACCTGTAAGTCTCATCTCCTCAGGGTCTAGTTCTTTAGCACTTTAGACTACCTTACATTTCTCTCTCTGACTTCCCTTTTGATGTCCGGTGATTGAGTTCTTACAACATACTTCGGTCATACAATTTGCTCCTAACACTCGTACGCTGGGGGGCAATTTGTTATACCATTTTTTGGTCATCTAAACTATTATCATTAGATGGACCCAATTACAACATGTAAGACCAATTTTACCCTAAGTAAAATTGCTTTCACTATGTAAAATAACTTAATAAAACACATTTATTAGGTTGTTTATGGTCTAAACAGAAAACCCCAAAAGGAAATATTAAACAAATCTATATTTGTTTGATTTTCCTCATGGAATAATTAATGAAACAATAATTTAATTATTATTCCTGGTTATATTTAACCCAAAACAAGGAAATTAATTAGATAAATCCTTATTTATCTTATTATTTTCTAGGAATAATTATTTGAATCTTATTTAAATAATATTCCTTGTTAAATATGACTAAATCATTTATAAATAATTAAATAAATCATTATTTATTTAATTATCATTCAACCACTTCCTTAAAATAATAAATAAATCATTTATTTATTTATTATTTATAAATAAAGGATGTGACCCAAGTCAAAATCCTTTTCCCTCCAACAAATATAATAAAATATTCCTAAAAGGTGGTTCTAGAATTTGGTTAATAATATTTTATTCATGCACCAAGTTCTAGACTGCCCTAATATTTTGTTATAAATAGAAGGGTTTTCCCATTCATTTGTCACCTTTCATTTGCATATTAGATCACTCTGGATCTATACTCTTGGTCTGAATTTGAGCCATTATCATTGTCACATTCTCCATTATTTGCTTTGTGAGCTCCCTTTGAGTTCTATGTTTGTCTGGGTTTTCTACACCAACAAGAGAGAGAAATTCTAGATCTGAAGTGCTGAGGACTTTCAAGAACCCATCCCATTGAGGAGAATTGGAAACACCTTTCTTGTTTTCCTCTTAGGTGCCCTTTAATATAAAGAATTCTTTCAAAAATATTGTTCTTGTCTTATCTATTGGATGCATGGAGAAAAACTTCATTTTTACTGCTTAATGTCTTTTTATGCATAGATCTGGATTTGTGCAGCTTTGTCTTGATCAACTAACTGTATATTTGAAGATATTGGCAGCCATAATTGATGTTAGGGCTATTTGTTATGCGTATCTCAAGTGGTCTTTTTCCGACAAAAGATTCATACTAACAGTTGCTCCAAAAGCTTCACTTCAAGGCCCTTCAAGATCGTCTCCAACAATGCTATACCATCAGCTTCAACAATGTTTCTCCAAAAATGTCCTCAAGGTATTCACAACAAGTTTACTAGAAGTTTCTCCAACAATATATTCAATAAGGTCTTCAACAAGGGTTACTTGCTCCTTTTTTTTAGCAATCCTTTAATAATGTTTTTGTCCACAGATTAGCAATAATGCAAGGAATATGTTTAATAAATATGACTTGAAGTCTGCTTCAAGAAGAACCAAAATCTATTTTCAACCAAGCCCAATGTCTTCTTCCAAATAAGGTCTTCTTATTGTTGAAGGTAAGGCTACTAAAAAAAATAGATCTATTAAGAGGATCTCCAAAAAGTGCACAAATCCAAACTCCTTGACGCAATGTATGCAACAACTAGCCCAAAATCTGTAACAATTTGAGGTTTGAGGTCTGCAAATAAAAGAGCTCAATAAGAGACCAAGTTTCCTGCTCAAATACTTCTTCAAGACCAGCTTCCTATTGTGACTGAAATCTGCTATTTTGCAAGAGATAACTTTTATAATTTTTCTGAACTACCCCAAAATTGAGCTCAGCCTAAGGTCTGCAATTTTGGTATGAAGTCTCAAGATTCTAAAATCAAATGTATAGGTATTCAAGATAAGAATTTTGAAAATTTCCAGCTGATTCGAGTTTGCAATTATGAAAAATCCTGAAATCTGTTCTAGATTCAAAGTATAACATACACTAGCAATTGCACCGGGAGGTGCAAGGGAACCATATAAAAGAATGAGTTGCTTGGAGGAGGAGTAACCACATGAAAGGGTGAACATAATTTCTATTAGATAAAGAGAATGCTATAGCACCATCTATCCAAGATCATCTATGGTCCCTCAAAAGCACCTTTTCGAAATTTTGGGGTAGAAATTCTAATATGTGAACCATACATGCCAATATCCAAAATAAAAGCAATTTTTTAGGTATTCATGAAACCGAGTATGGACATAAATATCTCATCAATCTAATTCTCGTCTGTCATCTTCAATATCAATGAATTTATTTCATGATGAATATAATTTCTGAACTTATTGCTAGTTTCAAAAACTAAGCATAATGAATGGCTTGATCTGCTACCCTTGTTTTTGATACATAAATAGCCAAAAGTCCTTTCCAAACAGGCTGCAACGTTTTCTTCTGATGTGTGATTTTATTTTAAAAAGGTTCTTTACAACAAAATCCTCATTAGTAATACACTGGCATTATTTCAGAATAGGTTATTTCTTGTTCAACCAAAGTTTACAAACCCTGCAAACAGGGACTGGACCATTATGTGATCTGCTAAAAAATATATTTAATCTAGTATACATGTAGGGGATTTTTCTCATCTACATGAGCTAGATGATTAGAATTGCTCTAACCTACCCTTATGTTAAGGATCCCCTTTGACAACATAAAATCCCCTATTTTTTTAAGACTCTTATCTCAAGTACTAATTTGCATGCCAAAGATTACTCTCATAGTGTGTACAAATTTAGCTCTCAAGGAAAATAAAGTTGCCTATGAGCGTAGATATAAAATGGGAAAATTTGTGCCAAATAACACAAGAAGGAAAGTCAGAGCCTTCACTAAAGATTTTGGAGGCCCTTTATTTTACTATTATACAATTTCTCTAGCTCTTCACAGCCTCCAACCTCTTCCAGTTCCCGTGAAACTCAAAAATCAATAAACTATCAATACATCTTCACCTAAGACCACGCATGAATAAATCTAAACACATTTGAAATACACAAATACAAACAGTTATAAGGGAAGAAGCAAACTCACTTTTGGTCCAAGGAAAAGACCATATGGTACACCATTAAACTTGTCTGCATGATGAAGCTGCAGTGGCATTTAAACAAATCTGTATGAGATCCGCTACTTACTGGAAATAAATCTATGTCTAACTCACAGATAAATGAAGTGATCTATAGAGATATGATAAGGAAATTAGGAACAAACCTGATGTGCAGCTACTACCTTAAGAATATATGGAACATCAGTAATAGGCCCAATAGGAAAGTGGCAATGGACAAGACCATCGTGGAAAAACATATATGCCATCCCAAAAACGGTGATACCAAGCCCCTGAGGAATTTTTCAAAATGCACGGTAGGTTGATAATAGAGTGACTAACATATTGCTGTTGAAAATCACCTTGACATAGCTGTTAAATCAAACTTGGTTTAAATTTACAGTGATCACGTCATTCTTTAAAGAATACTGTCAATTTAGTACTTTTGTGAATTTCAATGGTAGCAACAGTAAAAACAGAGGCCAGTACTTACAGCACCAAAACAAAGGCCTGACACAAAGCCTTTGTTAAAGAATCCATAAGCCAGTAATGCAATGGCTGGACCAACGTTGATAATGGCAAACACATCATTCAACTCAAAAGGTCCCTCCCTTGGCCTGTGATGAGATTGCCCAAAGAAAATGGATTGTCAATTACAATCTAAAACTAACATCTCAATAGTCCTGTAATCAATGGAACAAAAGGGGATTGCATAGTGCAAAACATATCTGCTATGTTACAGCTGGATTGTTTTTTTAAAAAGTAATTCTTGGTCCACCTTTCTGTAAACTGTAGTTATACCTCATGCATATGCCACAACGAAGCATGCCAGAGAGCTCGATGAGCCCAGCGAGCCCAGTATTCCATTCCAACCTATAAAAGCACATTTGGAGTCATTATTTTATGAATATTTAGTTCCAAATATAATACCAATAGCTCAAGTAAAGAAATTTCACATACCGTGGCTCCCACTGCTAATGAAAATGTGCCAAACATCTCTCTGCAGGGAATCTCTGCACCCTGCATACAAATTCCATCAGAGAAAAAGCAAGGTAATATACCCATGTCATCTCATACATATGAGAATAAAGACAAGAGCGATAGAACTACTGTAATATTTATTTGTAATATTTTAGATTTTTATTTTTATTTTTATCACAGTAATTTCCTTCCACCATTATCAACAGTATAAGGCAATAATTCCATGCTAAGACATATTACAGTATTCCAATAATTTTTGTATTATGTATTCCAATACAGTATAGACCCTAAATTTATGTGACTTGAATTGGGTAAGAATGCATAAGAATTTAGTTACAACATCCTCCTAGTAAAGTAGGACAGTCATATAAATTAAATGCAATCATCCGTTTGCTTAACAGGAATTGGGTAGGTCTCTATATAAATTAAATGCCATCGTCCATCTGCTTAACTGGAATTACCCTAAATTCCATCGCCCATCTGGTTAACTGGAATTGGGTAAGTATCTATAACACTTCACTTAAACTACCACAGTTACATAAATTAAATGATATAACCTTAAATTCATAACAAATATTGGAGATTTACTGTCCTGTTTTAAAGTTTCATTTAAAAAAAAAAAATTGAACCCGCTGTCGGTATACTGACGCTTTGTAAGTGTCGGTCTTTCGATGCCTTATAAGCATCGGTCTTTCGACGTTTTGAACAATTTCCCTTTTCGTTGGTCTTGCGATGTCCGTCAATATTGTGACAGTTCTTCCTGGCGTCGATATTGTGACGCTTTTGCAAAGCGTCGATATTGCGACGCTTCTGGAAAGCGTCGGTCTTGCGACACTTTTGCAATGCGTCAGTCTTGCGACACTTTTGTAAGGTGTCAGAATTGCAATAGTTTACAGACATCGGAAGAGCGATCGTATAAAAACATCAGAAGAGCGACGTTCAAAACGTCGGACCACATTTCGTCGGAATTGCGACAATTTACAAACGTCGGAAAAGCGACGGTTTGGGAAATGTCAGAAGAGAAATGCTTGTTTGGAAGCGACGGAAAAAGTGTCAGTATTGCGACACTTTGTCAAGGCATCGGAATTACGACGTTATGGCTATCCACGTTTTGTCCATCCTCGGACTATCACTCTTGCGACGACTATGTGTCGGAATAGCGACAAAGTGGCCGTCGGAAATTGGGCCAAATTTTCTAGTGATTGCTGTAAAGGATCCTACCAAAAATACTATGCTTAATTATGATCAGGTCTTCGTTCATAATTTTATACCTTTTGGAGTGGAATTTGTGCTAAACGAATAGTGTGATACCATTAAGAATTATATGCTACAATTTTAGTTTTTTAAATTTCTTTGGAGAATGTGCTCTAATTCTTGGAAATAATTGACAAAGATCACAATGCTGCAATGGAAGCTTGAGAATTCCTAAATAGAGGATGCTGTGAATAGTGCTACTATTCTACCATTGCATGAAACTATTGTGATGGAATGAATAGATTATGGACCAATTTTATATCAGTTACAAGGTAGAATGTGTGATAGAGATTGAGGTGCTTGCTTTTTTTGTGTCATGATGCGTGGAAGAAAGCCATGGAAATGTATGTCAAGTATGCTCACAAAGTGTTTGATGAAATGTTTCAATGAGATTATGGTTTCATTAGTAATATGTAGCAATGAAAGTAAGTTCTGAAGAGGAGAGAATGAGGCTAAAATATTATCAAGGAAATAGGATCAAAGAATAAATGATGGAGAAACACAAAAAAAATGTTATAATGGAGTTAAATTTTTAAACTGCATGTAAATGATCATATAGTTGTAAGACCTAGTAAGGCATTTGTACCCCTAGGAAATTACCAGTAAAGTATGGTGTTATATGTAGGTGATAAGGGGGACATGATTATACCCTAGGTATAAAATTTGAGGGGGGTAAGGGCTAGAGTGAGTAGTCTGACTCACTTGGCTAGTTTGGCAGGATTTGGTAAAGAGAAACCCAAATTCCATGTTTAAGGGGGGATTTTTAGGTCAACTTGACTCAAGGAAAGAGTCAAAGTTGTCCAGGTCAAATGGTATTGGTTTAGGGAACATGGTTTAGTACAACCATGGTTTTCTTCCCATGGAATTCATGTAGTGAATCCTTTAAAATTCTAGGTGAAGACTCTATTGCAGTTGTTTAGGGAGATGATCATTGAAGGGTCACTTGTCTAACTTGGCTGGGTTTTTGCCAAGGGACTAATGGAATTCCATTAGCTAGGTTTTCCTCAGAGTTTGGAGTTTCCCAGGGTAAACACGGTGTTAATGTTTGCATGTGTTTATGATTTTTGTTCGTTGTTTCTCTCACTAAACTTGTTTTCTCTAAGGTTATTTTTCTACATTCATAAATTTCGATATGCCAAGAAAGACAATAAAAGGGATGATAAATAATATGGAGAAATGAATAAGTCTAAGAAGAATTATAAAAGAAAATATTTCAAAAAGAAGAGATTCTACTCTAAGGAAGATAATAGCTCCACAAAATATGAAGAAGAGTGTGAATGTGATGTAAGTTCAGAAGAAGATCTTATGATGGCCCTTGAACATAAAAATCCCAATCAAGAGAGATATGATCTAGAATATGATGAGGTTGAATTAGAAGCTTGTATGGAATGAAAACTCCTTAGTGCATTAGATTAAATTTACAGGCTAAGGGGAAAGATAAAAACTAGAAAGAAAAACTACATTAATATTAGGAGAAAGAGCATGTTGCAAACAAAGCAATCATTCTTCTAAAACTAGAGTTAGAAGAGACAAAGAGGATACAATACATTCTTATGAGCCAGATAAAAGAAAGGGAGAAGAATTATGAAAGGATTTAAGGAGAGGTAGTTTATCTAAGAAAATATATAGGGAATCTAAAGCTCAAATGGATATAAACCAAAGATTTTTAAAGGACTTTGACACCCTTAAAAATATTCTTAGCAATGAGAGACCAAAAAAAATAAATATAGGTTTGGGATACATATAATATCATGAAAAAATTCAATGAGAACCAATTTCTAATGCACCAATAATAAAGGAACTTAGGAGTTATGCTAATTTTCTAAAAGGACCTAACACATAGTCAAGAAAAGCAAGGAATGATTCATAAGTCAGCGAAAACAAAGTCATATAGACCTCAAAAATAAGAATGGAGAAAGTAAGAAACATATGCTTGAACCTCCTCAGGCTAGAAAACAAAGCAAGCCTCGAAGATCAATCCCATCAAGAACATTCTTCACACCAAGGTGCCCAGATCTATTATATGGCTATTGTATTTCATGTGATAACTTTGGTAATAAGGCTATAAATTGTAGAGCCTAAAGAAATATCACAAATGGAAATGTGAGATCTGGTTAGTTCTTATGTTATGAAACCAACTCCAAAAATAGAAGAAAAGAGAGATCAACGCCTTAGAAATCATCCACTTCAAGGGGGAAACCTCAAATACATTACATAAATGAACAATTCTTGGATGATACAAATGACCAAAAACTCCTTCTATATATAGGAGTCCATGGGGCCACAATATAATCCTAGCCGACCTAACAATAATAATGTAAGGGCACAATAATAACAATATTGGGGTTACAGGGGTACAAAAATAACAATAAGAGGCTACACTAATAATAATAAGGGAATAAAATAGTAATATAGGGACCTAACATTACCCTCTCCTTAAAAAAAGTGTTGTCCTCAACGCTTGAGTAGCTCTGGGTGCTTTTGTATAAAATTCTCATCCTCCCATGTAGAATCTTCAGTGGGTAAGTTCTTCCACTTGATGAGATACTCTGAAATTGATCGATTTTGTAGTTATCGAGTTCTTGTTTCTGTGACCAATTTAGGTTACAATATGATTTTTCCTTCCTCATCAAGTTCTAGAAATATTGTTTGAACTGGAAGATTTTCACCTATAACCTTCTTTAAGCATGAAACATGAAAAAATGGATGCATTCACGAAGAAGTAGGAAGCTCCAATTTGTATGCCATAGTACCAATATTTTACAACACCTTGTAAGGACCATAGTACTTTGGCGATAATTTATTATCCTTATTAGCAGCCTTGCTTGATGGACATTTTTTTGTATGGTTGTAGCCATAAAAATACCCAGCCTCCTACATCAAAACTTCTCTCGTTGCGATGTTGATCTGCTTGTTGTTTCATTCGATATTGTGCCAAATTTAGGTTATCCTTTAAGAGTTGGAGAAATTCTTGTTGATGCTCGATGTGATCTTCCACTGATTGAACCTTAGAATTGTCTCTTAAATATGATGTGATGGATGGTGGATGATATCCATAGAGTGCCATAAATGTGGTCATTTTTGCTGCAGTATGGAAGGAAGTGTTATACCACCATTCAGCGAGAGGTAACCACTTGACCCATTGTGTTTGTTTATCAAATACAAAACATTGAAGATATCCTTCCAAACATTTATTCACTATCTCAGTTGGCTAATTAGTTACTAAAAAAACAATTAAAATTTTCATATAAACGAATATTTTTCGGTCGATGACCAATAGTAGCTAATTTACAGTATCTTATAACATGACCAACTTTTGGTCATTTTTAGCTTAGTCATTAATTGGTTATCTCAATTTTGTTGTATAGTTGTATATTTGGTCATTAATTTAGTCACCGATTTAATCTTTGATTTGGTCATTAATTGTTAATTGTCACAATTAATGACCAAATATACAAAAAAAAATATTACTATATGCCCACCCAACAAAACTAATTAATGACCGAAGAAATATGACCAAAATGTTGGTAGTGTTATAAGATACTATAAATTAGCTACTAATAGTCATTTATATGCAAATTTTAGTCATTGTTTGAAACCAATTAATGACCGAAGAAATATGACTAAATTTTAGTTGTGTTATAAGATACTGTAAATTAGATACTAATAGTCTTATATATGCAAAATTTAGTCATTATTTGTAGTCACAAATTTATCATTTGCAGTAGTCATTTATTCATTATATAAACGACTAATTTAGTAGTTTATATTCATTTCATTTACTTTCATTAATAATCATTAAAAATGACTAATTTAGTCGTATATTAATTTTATTTGTGTTCATCATTAATCAATATAAACTACTATATTAATAGTTTTAGATTGATTTTATGTGTTCATTATTAATCAACATAAATTAATTAGTATGATTTTGCAACTAAATTTAAAAAAAATGTCATAAAAATTACATGTTCATATAATATGAAAACGCAAAGTTACATATGTTAATTACAATACCAAGTAATATCAAGTGCAACTATAAATAATTCCAACCACATAAATTATATTATATAAAATGTCAAGTATTAAAATATGAGTTTCCAACTTAATATTGGTTGGAGTAAAATTTACAGATAAAATATTGTTGATCACTTCAAAGCATTATCATTTTCTTGCCAAGGAATTGCAAGTGAATTCACCAACTCTGAAAACTTGACCATCAGTCTTTATGTGTGTGTCTTATGTGGGGTATTGGCTCTACAAGTACCACTAAACCAATACACTTCTCTCTCTTTGTCACTCTAGTGTTATTGTTCCCCTCTTTCTTCAATCATTGCTTCTTACCATCAATACTGAGTCCATTTTCTACAAAAAGAAAACAAAAAAAGTTACAATGCAAAGTATAAGACATGAAAGTCGATGAACACTGGAATATAGACTAAAGTAGACTATAAAGGATTTATATGATATATACCTCAACATCAGCAATATTGTTAATGTCATTTTTCCCCATAAAAGCAAGAAACTCGAACAAGTTTTCTTTAGTTTGGAAATAGTGGCCACTATGTGGCCAGGTGACCTGTATAAACAAAGCAATTAAAATGTCACAAATAAACACAACAGAGCTAGCAATTTCGAATAAGAATGTCTCATGCTCCACTTTTGTAGTTTTATCGTTTCCTCTAGTTATCTCTAAGTAGTGACACTTCAACAATAAATCTGGTTAGTAGAAATCTAATGGGTGGAGCAAAGTATTTCTGACACAAGATTACAACAAGAAACTAAAAAAGAATAAGACAAGACTTTGTAAATTGTGATACTAACCGGGAATATAGCTTCAATATAGTAATATTCAATTATCAACGTACTATTCCAAAGGAAAAGGAATCCAATTCTCATAAGCCAGCAAATTATGTATGCCCATTTTTTTCCCTGTAATTAATTGAGCAAGATTAGCACACACAATTTCCATTTAGAATATATAAAATGATTCTATAAATATTCAAAGAAAACTTGATGTTACTCATTCATTTTTCTCTAATGCAGAAAAAACTGAATATGCTAACTTGTTTTTGAGCTGGAGAGTTCTGTAATTCATCGTGTCCAAAATCATTGTTTATTTTCATCACTATTTTTTTTAATGATCAGGCAACTGGCCTATATCTGATCAAAAAACATATTTTTTTTCAGAATATATTCCATTTCTCTAATTCAAAGCTAGATTTCCTTCCAGTTTATGACGTTCAAACAAACTAGAGTCATTTTCCTTCAACAAGTCATTGTTGTAATATATTACTAAACAGACAACTACGTAATGAAATTATTAGTGGTGGAATACTAATAAATCACAAATACAGGCAAGAAATAACACCAATATGTCCTAGACATGCCAAGTATTTATCCTCTTGGTTGGAAATATTACTTTATGAAAACAACATATTTGACAAAGAGAACTTTTTAAAAACTAACCAACACCAATGTATCCAATAACATTGACATTTCTATTGGCATGCCCTCAAAATGTGTGGAAGTATCAAAAAAGTGTAGTGCGCTTCCCTGTAAGGTTAAATTTTGGCAATGGAATATGTTGTCCCTTAGTCTAATCATGTTTTATCTTGCCTTTTATAACTTAGAGAGAATGGGAATCCAATATAGAACAATGACAGAAAGATTTTATTCATTCACACTTAACTAGATCCTAAACAAGCATTAAAGCGCTATACAAATCCAAGAATGTCTCACGTTCCACCAGGAAACAAAGTTTCTTGATTTTGATAGTAACCCTTGAGGCTTTCTCAAATTTGTAAACAAGTAACATCATAAATATTTTTCCTTAGTTCTCAAACCTTCTTCTGTGTGGAGCTTGAGAAAAATATAGCATGTTTTGGAGTACATATACATGAAACCAATCATTCAAAATTTTATATTCTATCAAGATTGAGGCATGTGTTAAATTCCCATTATTTGCATCTCTGCGCAATGGTGTCATTAATAATTTGAAGGTGCTTGGCTTGCTAGTATGATCTAATTATTGCTTTGTGCAAGATGTTTTTTCACTCCTATTTTTAAAATTTTAATGTTTATGAACAGTATATAGATACAATGGATGCTTTGAATAATAAAAGAGCCAATTATTTTTCCATCAATAGAATTCAAGTATTTGTATATGGTGTAAATTCAGTAGTTCTATTGGTGGTACTTAGGGTGAACCTAAACGATTATTTCGCATGCATCAAAAGAAGTAAAAAGTGATAATAGGAAGGACTCATGTGAACTTTTCTAATCGTACACGTTGAATCTGCAAGTATTAATGTTGTTGTGTTCAATTTCCTATTGGGGTACCTATCAACTGGAAAAGTTTTTACAAATGTTTGAAATGATACTAAATAAGATGGACCTGAGGGACTAAAGAACGAAAGCACAAGAAAATACTTGACTAAGATCTATATATATATATATATATATATATATATATAAAGTCACGAGCCCAATTCTTACAATGACCTCTCCTAGAGTCTTACACCATAACTCCTTTCCCATGTTAAACCATCTTTTTGTGTCATTAGCAAGCCTTCTTTAGACAATCCATTAACCTCTGAATTAAATTATCTATAAATATGATGGAATGATATCTTCAAGAATTGTGCCTTGATTGTCTTCAACTACTTTAGAATGGGTTGCGAAAAAATTCTTCCATCCTAAACCTCCATTCAACTAATTGATAACCAAGGAATCCCCAAAGACCTAGAATTCAGTCACCTCTCCTCTACTACTACTGTGAACAAAAAATTTAGTGCCTTTATTTCATTACAAATGTTAGAGCCTGTACCAATAAATGCTTTAATTATTGAAGATATGAGTATAATAGAATCATTATGGTATAGGATACCTCCTGCAACATATTTTTCTTGTTGACCTTGACTAGCACTGTTGAAAATTGAAATAACGCCATTCCCACTCTTAACAATAGAAATATGATCAATGTCCTTTCTTTACCAGTGTTAGGGGCCTTTTTACTTTGAAAGCTCAGTCATGACTTGGAGACACATTGAAACGATGGCTAAACCTTAACTTGAAAGATGTCAGAGATTATGGAAAGCCAAATACATCAAAACACCATAAGACGTAATGCCTTACAACCCTTTAATTCTTTATTCAAAACCCAATATTTAAAAATTGAATACAATATCACTCATAGCTATATATGCATCTAGTCACTTAGTTTTTTGAATATTTTTGAACTTCTAGAGCTTCTTCCACTACCAAGGTGCATGCTCTTGCTTGTCATTTTCAATATCTTTGTCATTTTTTGTTTCCATTCCTTGCTATGAGATAATGGTACTATCCAGAGTAAATGAACTGTTACTTCAAAAGTAGTCAATTTTTTTTTTAATTGTACCATGATCATAGAAATAATTCACCATTGTTGTATTACATTCTTTGTTGTTGCACTAAGTGTTGGAAATATGATGTAATGTGTTGTCCTTGATGGAAACCTACTTGATGAAGTTGTCCTTGATAGAAACCTACTTGATGAGTTTCCTATGATAAGCAACCTATTTGTTAAAGATGTAAGAATGATGTATCTACAGATCAGTTCAGATGTGATAGAGAAAATAATTCCAGCAAGTGCCAGAGAAATGATAAATATAATATGTCACAATGTATACACGGGTTTGTAAAGGTCAAGTCCCGTATGTACATAGATACGTACTTCCCAAGTCGCATATGCCTGTTTGTGCTCCAAATTTATAATACCAGGGGCTTTACCATGGTATTAGCCCACATTATTGAGCGTTGTATTATCTATTTGATTCTGTCCAGGATTACCATCAGCAGTTGAGTGGTTTTGACTCATGGTATTGGTAAAAGCTAAATCTATATAGGGAGAAGAAGATCATAGTGCTAGGTGTGCATATGTAAGGGTTTTTGATGAATAAATTTCTCTAAGGAATATCTGCATGGATGAACTCTGTTCTTAATTGATAGATCTATGATGCAACCATGGATATAATGATGGTTCAAGATCTTTAGATCTGATGATGATGAATCTCTAGAATGATCTACTGAAGGAATGATGAAGAACTGGTGCAAGTCTGCTGAAGAAAATGAATAAATCTGGGTAAGTTTTATAGATCTGGTCTGTTCTGTAAAATTTATTTTTTACAGATCTATATGCTAGTTGGTTTCAACAAAAGCGTGTATATACACAGGTTTTCTTCATGAAAAGCGTGTATGGCAGTTATGGTTTTCTAAAGAATAAAATACACATAAGTATACATGGGTTGATGTGCAGGAAAGTGCGTATGTACGTGGCTTCAATAAAGCAAAGTAGCGTATGCAAGTTGAATCAATGACTGTTCAGGGTTGAGTTTGTATCTGCATATCTATTCTGAAGTCTGGGTTATTTTTGAAGTTCTGGTCACAGTGTTTTCACTGTTATAATTGAAGTGTTGTGAAAAGTTTATGATTGTTGATAAAGGGTTGTGTTGAAGCTATTTGATCCAGTATGAAAATTGATGAAACATGGTCTGCAGTGGGTCTGAGGGCTGAAGCCTTCAGTATGGAAGTAGAAGCTTCCTGCCAATAGAAGTTGGTGTTATGTTCAGGGGGTTGAAGGTCCCTTCCAGTAGCAGCTAGTAAACGAGTGAAGGTTGCAACCTTCTGTAGGTAGAAGCCTGCGTACTGATATGAGTCTGCATCAGTACATTGTTGTAAATAGTTTTCCATATAATAAATATTGAAGACAGAGATGACAACAGCAGTAGTTTTCTTCCGAATTGGGTTTCCACCTTAAATATTGGTGTTCATGTGTGTTCCACTTGTGTGATGTTTTATACTACTGTTACTGCACATATTTACTGATTATCTAACCTGATGTATAACTGATGAATCTGATTTAAAAGATTGTTTCTGAGGAGCTTTCTAAACTAGAAATTTATATCAGTATATGCTAGTTTATTTCAGAATATCTGCGTGTATACGCGAGTTCGGTTCATAAAAGCTGCGTATGGAATTCTGCAAAATAAAAATTAAATTTATTAATTTGAGTTTAAAATACTGATTCACCCCCCCTCTCAGTATTTTTCCCAACAATTGGTATCAGAGCAGGTCCTTCTAAAGAAGCCTAACTACTAGAAGGAAGATTAGCCAAGATGAGAAATCAAGATGGGACAACATCTATCAGGCCTCCACTTTTCAACGGAAACAATTTAATCTTCTGGAAAACACAGACAAGATCCTATCTTTAGTCTCTTGGAGCAGATGTATGGGCTATTGTTTAAGGAGGTTGTCAATATCCAGCCTTAGTTCCAACAGATGAAACAACAAGAAATAACTATGAAACAAATGCAAAGGCAGTCAATGCACTATTGGGGAGTCTGACTGAATCATAATTTGTCAAGGTCATGCAGTTGAATACAGTAAAGGAAATATGGGACAAAATAATTCTAAGCTATGAAGGTGATACAAAGGTAAAAAGTGCTAAACTCCAAACTCTCAAAATTCAATATGAAAATCTAAGGATGCATAATGAGGAGAGCATTGCCAGTTTCTTTTTATGTCTAGATGATATTGTAAATCATATGAGAAACTTGGGTGAAACCATAACTGACACTACTCTGGTTGAAAAAGTTTTAAGATCTTTAACTTCAAAATTTGAGTCAAAAGTGTATGTTATTGAAGAGAAATAGGATCTTCAAAGTCTTACTATTGTCCAACTTCATGGGATTCTAACTGCATGTGAAATGAGAAAAGGAGGATCTTCTAAAGTCAAAGAAGCTTTCTTTAGAGCCTCTACAAAAGGAAAAGAAGTACAAGAAACAGAAGGATCAAGGTATATTTCAGAATAATATGAGGTAAATTTTGTAAAGAAGCTCCAACTTGGCACTGGAAGGTTTAGAGGTAAGATTCCTTTCAAATTTTTTGCTTGTGGAAGAGTTGGTCATTATGCTGCTAAGTGTCCTCATAAAGAAACACATGAAAAAGGAAAAGAAGTAGCAAGAAGAAATAAAAATCGATTTAGCACTAGAAAAAGTTATTATACTCATGAAGATAGTGATGGGTTATCAGATAGTGAGGAAGAATCTGATCAAGATCTTAGACTTATCATGGCATTTGAAAAAGAGTCTAGAGAAGAAAATGATACTTTTATGGATGCTCTAGAAGACAATGATTTTCTTGAAGAAATCAATCAGCTCAAAATATGTTTGGAAGAAAAAAAATATCCATAGAAACTCTAAAAAATTAGCTTGAAGAAAAGGAGAAACACAATGAGAAATTAGAATGTGAAGTAGTAAGTCTAAGAAAATAAATTGAGAAAGTAAAGACTTTGAATCTTAGATTTGCTAAAGGATCTGAAACCTTAGATGAAATTATCAAGGTACAACATTCTTCTCTTATAAAGATAGGTCTTGGATATGTCGGAGAATCTTCTCAGTCTTCAGCACCAAACTATCTAAAAGCAGCTACAACCAACCTACACCATTCTGCCACTCAGCAAGGAAACAAAGAAACTTTTCAGGTAAAGCATGACCACCTCAATACAAAGAACACTAACAGGAATACCTTTCAGAGAAATACCAACCAACAGGTAAACATAAATAGAAGATTCAATGATCGCAGAAATTTCTTCTTCAATGGACAATGTTTCTCATGTCATAATTTTGGTCATAAATTTGTTCAATGTGTTGCATACAAAACCATCATGACTAGAGAAGCTAGAAAGAAAAGAATTGATACTGGAATAAAGAAGAATACATATAACAACTTTTATCCTCTTCAAAATGAAATTGAATGTGCTTATTGCAATAACTTTGGTCATGAAGAATCTGAATGTAGGAGGAAACTTTAGCCAAAAGAGCATATACCATCAACTTCCAAAGTATGGAGAAAGAAGGAATTACAGGTTGAGAACTGTGGCATAGATTTATTTGCAGAAGGAGAAGAAAATCAATGTTACATTGATAGTGGATGCTCAAAACACATGACATGTGACAGAAATAAACTTCTTGCATACAATGCTCTAGAAAGAGAAAAGAATGTTACTTTTGGAAATGATACTCCTGCTGTCATTAAGGGAAAAGGTTCTGTTTTTCTAAAAGAAAAAGTGAAAGCTAACAATGTTATGTATGTGGATGGATTAAAGTATAACCTGTTAAGTGTAAGTCAAATGTGCGATCAAGGAACTGAAGTTGTCTTTAGCTCAAAAGAATGTGTGGTACGTGAGCTGGATACAGGAAAAACAATCATAAAAGGAAATAGAACACCAAGCAATTTGTATGTATTGAAAAGCTGTAAAAAAACAATGCTACTTGGGTAAATCTTCAGAAAATTGGTTATGGCATAGAATATTGAGGCATTTGAGCTTCTCTCAAATAAACAAATCTAGCAGACTCAAAGCTGTTCGTTATCTTCCCAATATTACTCTGCCTGAAAGTACCATATGCAAATCTTGCCAATTCGGTAAGCAAACCAGAGTGAAATTTAATGCCAAGGAAGGATAAGCAAGTAAGCCTCTTAAACTCATTCATACTGATATATGTGGAACCATGAGAAAAAGGTCACCCTGTGGAGAACAATACTATATTCTGTTTATTGATGATTTCTCTAGAATGTGTTGGATTGGGTTGCTAAAGCACAAAGATAAAGCATTCGAAAAATTTCAGATCTTCAAAGCATTGGTTGAAAATCAATTAGATCTGAAAATCAAGTGTCTTATATCTGATCATGGAGGTGAATATATATCAGATGAATTCTTTGATTTTTGTGAACAACATGGCATAAAAAGACAGTTTTCTATAGCTGGTACCCCACAACAAAATGGAGTAGCAGAAAGAATGAATAGAATAGTTCAACATATGGATCGGGCTATGCTTGATGATTCATGAACACCTGACACATTTTGGGGAGAAGTAGCACATACTGCAGTAAATATCCTTAACAAAGCACATGTTCGTGTAAACAGTGATAAAACTCCTTATGAGCTCTGGTATGGTAATATTCCCACTGTAAAGCATTTTAAAGTTTTTGGAAGAAAATGTTTTATCAAGAACAATGATGAAAAGCTTGGCAAGTTTGAACCTAGAGTAGATGAAGGAATATTTATTGGCTACTCTTCCAGAAGTAAAGCATATAAATTTTACAATAAAAGACTTCGGAAAATTGTTGAATGCATTGACTTTGTAATTGATGAATCCCTCTCAGCTCCAAAAGAGGAAATTAAAACAACAAAGGAAGATGATGATGATGTATATCTTCCCGCATCTAATAGAGATAATATAGAAGGTGAACCAAATGAAGTAGTAGAAGAAGATCTATCTAAAAAGGCTCCATCCAGGTATGTTCAAAATAATCATCCAGAATCTCAAATTTTGGGAGAAAAGGGATCAGGTGTCCAAACAAGAAGAACTCTTGTAGGGTCTCCTAGCTATCTAGCATTTTTATCCAATATTGAACCACATAATGTCAATCAAGCTAGCAAAGATGAATGTTGGATTCAAGCCATGAATGAAGAACTTGATCAAATTGAAAAGAATCATACTTGGGAACTAGTTCAAAGACCTCATGATAAAAATGCTATTGGAACAAAATGGATATTCAAGAACAAGTTAAATGAAAATGGAGATGTTATTAGAAACAAGGCTAGACTTGTTTGTAAAGGGTATGCTCAACAAGAGGGTATAGGCTTTGAAGAAACATTTTCTCCTGTAGCTAGACTTGAAGCCATCAGAATGTTTCTTGCTTTTTCAAGCTTTCAAAAAATCAAAGTTTATCAAATGGATGTTAAATCTGCTTTCCTTAATGGTGATCTAGAAGAAGAAGTTTATATAGAACAACCAGAAGGATTCATTTTGGGAAATGATGAAAAAATCGTTTGTAAACTTAAAAAGGCTTTATATGGTCTCAAACAAGGTCCAAGGGCATGGTATTATCATCTTGAAAAATATCTTCATCAACAAGGTTTTTCAAAAGGATCTGCTGATAGCAACTTATACATAAAAACTGAAAATGATAACCTATTGATTGTGGTTGTATATGTTTATGACATCATTTTTGGAAGTAGTGAAGATTCCATGAGTCAAAAATTTGCTTTTGTTATGCAGCAAGAATTTGAAATGTCTTTACTTGGGGAGCTAACATTCTTTCTTGGCTTATAAGTGCAACAAGCAACATATGGTATATTCTTATCACAAGAAAAATATCCTAAGCAAATTCTGAAGAAGTATGGGATGGAAGATTGCAAACCTGTAAGTACACCAATGATAACCGGGTGTAACCTCAGTTCTCATGATGATTCTGCCATGGTGCATCAACTAGAATACAGATCCATGATTGGAAGTCTGCTTGATCTGACAAGAACAAGACCAGACATTATGCATGCAGTTGGGATTGTTGGACGATTCCAAGCTAATCCAAAAGAGTCTCACCTTCAGTCTGTCAAAATAATATTCAAATATCTACAAGGAACTCAAGACTTTGGACTATGGTATCCAAAGAATGTTGATCTCACTCTTCATGCTTACACAGATGCAGATTGGGATGGAAATGTTGATGATCGGAAGAGAACTAGTGGTGGTGCATTCTATATGAGGCCCCAATTAGTATCTTGGTTCAGCAAGAAGCAAAGCTCTGTAGCCTCATCTACAGTAGAAACAAAATATGTGGCTGCCGCATCATGTTGCACACAACTTATTTGGATGATGCAGACTTTACAAGACATTCAAATTAAATTTTCACCTCCCATATCCATTATGTGTGATAATACAAGTGCCATCAGTATCTCAAAGAATCCTATTATGCATTCCAAGACCAAGCACATTCCTATCAAGTATCACTTCTTACGTGAACAAGTGCTTGAACAAAAGGTGAAATTGGAATATGTTCCCTACAAAGACCAATTTGCTGATATATTTACTAAACCTCTTCCCAAGGAAGCATTCGAATATCTAAGACAAAAGATGGGAGTTGTCTCTACTGCTCAAAAGATCAGATCTTCTTAAATTCATAAGAATAAATTGGATACGCGGATTTCATAAAGGACAGTCACATATATACATGAGTTTATTTACATAAAACCATGTATGGGTTTTTACTGGCACATTTCTCTAGTGTTCAGGGTGCACAAGCTAATGGGGAGCACTTGTCCTGTGGGAAATGATGCATTGTTGGCATACTAAGTGTTGGCTATGGTCTGATCTCATAAATTGAGATTCATTGGTCTTGTTTATAAAAAGTCATTTGATGAAAAGGTCATGTTGAGATCTATGATATAAATTGGTATATTCAGTCATGTAAGGACTTGTTCAAATTTGTAAACCCACTTGGTTAGGTAGTTGAGTCAAAATTTTTAATTCCACTTGGTTGGATCATTGATGTAAGTATGAGTCCTTGGTGATAGGAATGGTAATACTTGGTTGAGTTATAGAGTCATGTACTTCATTGAAAAATCTGTCTAAAGTTTCAGCATGAACTTAGGGGGAGAAAGGTAAACTCAGTACACTTCAGATCTACAGAGCTCATCTCTCTACAAGGGAAGAGAAACCTTGTTTTGGTTTTGATCCGCCCTTTTCCCTTGATGTCAAAGGGGGAGAGTATCATGGTGTATGAATAATGGTTATGATTAATGTATCTATCTGTTGTGGTGATCAAACACCATCGTGGTTTCCATCAAGTCCAAAGAGGGAGATTGTTGGCAATATGATGTAATGTGTTGTCCTTGATAACAACCTACTTGATGAAGTTGTCCTTGATAGAAACCTACTTGATGAGTTGCCTATGATAAGAAACCTATTTGTTAAAGATGTAAGAATGATGTATCTATAGATCAGTTCAGATGTGACAGAGAAAAGAATTCCAGCAAGTGCCAGAGAAATGATAAATATAATATGTCACAATGTATACGCTGGTTTGTAACGGTCAAGTCATGTATGTATGCGGATACGTACGTCCCAAGTTGTGTATGCCTATTTTTGCTCCAAATTTATAATACCAGGGGGATTTACTAGGGTATTAGCCCACAATATTGAGCGTTGTATTATCTATTTGATTCTGTCCAAGATTACCATCAGCAGTTGAGTGGTTTTGACTCATGGTATTGGTAAAAGCTAAATCTATATAAGGAGAAGAAGATCATAGTGCTAGGTGTGCATATGTAAGGGTTGTTGATGAATAAATTTCTCTAAGGAATATCTGCATGGATGAACTCTGTTCTTAATTGATAGATCTATGATGCACCCATGGATATAATGATGGTTCAATATCTCTAGATATGATGATGATGAATCTCTAGAATGACCTACTAAAGGAATGATGAAGAACTGGCACAAGTCTGCTGAAGAAAATGAATAAATCTAGGTAATTTTTATAGATCTGGTCTGTTATGCAAAATTTATCTTTTACAGATCTATATGCTATTTGATTTCAACAAAAGCGCATATATACGCGGGTTTGCTTCATGAAAAGTGCGTATGGAAGTTAGGGTTTTCTGAAGAATAAAATACACAGAAGTATACGCGGGTTGATGTGCAGGAAAGCGTGTATGTATATGGCTTCAGTAAAGTAAAGTAGTGTATGCTAGTTGATTCAATGACTATTCAGGGTTGAGTTTGTATCTGCATATCTATTCTGAAGTCTGGGTTATTTCTGAAGTTCTGGTCACAGTGTTTTCACTGTTCTAATTGATGTGTTGGGAAAAGTTTATGATTGTTGATAAAAGGTTGTGTGAAGCTATTTGATCCAGTATGAAAATTGATGAAAAGTGGTCTGCAGTGGGTCTGAGGGTTGAAGCCTTCAGTATGGAAGTAGAAGCTTCCTGCCAGTAGAAGCTGTTGTTATGTTCAGGGGGTTGAAGCTCCCTTCCAGTAGCAGCTGGTAAACGAGTGAAGGTTGCAGCCTTCTGTAGGTAGAAGCCTGCGTACTGATATAATTCTGCATCAGTACATTGTTTTAAAAAGTTTTCCATATAATAAATACTAAAGACAGAGACGAAAATAGTGGTGGTTTTCTCCCGAATTGGGTTTCCACCTTAAATATTGGTGTTCATGTGTGTTCCACTTGTGTGATGTTTTATACTACTGTTACTGCACATATTTACTGATTATCTAACCTGATGCATAACTGATGAATCTAATTTAAAATATTGTTTCTGAGGAGCTTTCTAAACTGGAAATTTATATCAGTATACACTAGTTTCTTTCAGCATATCTGCGTGCATACGCGAGTTCGGTTCATAAAAGCTGTGTATGGAATTCTTCAAAAGAAAAATTAAATTTATTAATTTGAGTTCAAAATACTGATTCACCCCCCCTCTCAGTATTTTTCCCAACACTAAGCAATCCTATATTATCACGATGTCGATTATGAACTACAAAAACCTTCACAAGAGTCACATAAGAGGATCACATTGCAGACACAACCTTATTCATAATTTCAAATTCCAAGAGATAAAATGACATCCTTTTAAATTTTTGGGCTTGAGATGCTTCTCCTACACTTACAGAGCCTCCAATGTCATCCTCCGATGCATCTGCATGTCGCCCAAGCTAACCAAGACACATTCTTGAAATCCCTTCGATGCCATGGTCTATTTTTTTCTTGCTTGTATAAAAAAATATATTAGGGTTCAATGGACCAATGAGAAGCAAGCCCATTCCTCATAGACACTGGGTTCACATGTCGAACAACTGAAATTGTGTTAGTGTCATTGCCAACTTCTGTACCTGCTACATTTGGTGTCAATTTTTCAATTGCAGGTCCTTTTCAACCTCTTTATTTGCATCTACTTTTGAATCACTAACAAGATATTTCTACCAAACTATTTCTTTGTACACCATCCCTACATGCTTCAATATGTCTGCATCCCTAGAACCAATTTCATGCATCATTGTTGTTGTGCTTTTCAGTAAATGTGTTGAAAAGGATAAAATACCATCTAGAATGGAAAGTCATCTCAAAGTTCATATGTGTTGTGCTACCTCAATATCTGCCAGCTTTGTTCTAGCCAGCAAATCCATGAATTCATTTGCAGGTTTCATGTGTTCTCTCAAAGTAGTACAAACAACCCTTGTAAGAGGAGATGAGTGTTGCGGTGAAAATTTTTAAATGCAACAATAATATTCTGGCCACTTTGAAATGACAATGATAAGAGGCATAAATCAAACAGTTGCAACATAGCCTCTATACCATTTTTCTCAATAAACACCCATGTATCTATATTATGCAGAATATTCTATAAGAGACATGTAGCATTGCTTATACAATCTGGGAGAAAGTATTCCATGTTTGAAGAAAATTTTTCAGCATAAGTATCAAACCTAACTCAGATGTCACCATCGATGATTCCTCTCCATCCATTGAACTAATTTTTTGTTGTTCTAAATCAGTCTCCATGGGAACAGGCATAGAAGAGCAGGAAATTTTTTCAACATGGAAGACACTTCAGCACCAAATCCAAGTTTTGCAATAGTATTTAATATTTCAATCAATACATCCACCCCATGCCCACTCAAATAAGGAGCATGTCGTATCATCTCATCCAAGGAATATGATGAGGACCTAAGAGTGTCACTTGCCAAAGCTCTTAAGTAGGCTTTTGATGTAAAAAAATTCACAAAGGATCTTAGAGCGCCACAATCATTAATAGCTTGAAGTCTGAGGTTATTAAGTCAAAAATCATTTGATCATTGTGGTATACAATCTACTGCATCTGCAAAAGGGAGGATTCCAACCATGATGACATAAAAAAAGACATTAGGCAGACCAACAGCATATAGAGTAGAATAACAAGTTAGATCTTTGTAAATAAGATCACTTATGACTATAGTTGCAAGTGAAAAGACCCCAACACCAAAGTCCTTTGATATTTTGAAATAGTGCACAAGCAAAATGGCAAAGAACTCTTCAGATCTGATAGTCAGGTAGTATTTCCAGGAGCATATGTGCCAAGAGATAGATCCCAAGGCAAAGCCTTCATAATAATTCTTCTATGATAAGGAACCAATGTGTCAAGCTGAGAAGTATGCATTGCCTCTAACCTAGCAGCATTTTTAAGAGGAGACTTACCCTTGGAACCTGATTGTGATTCTCCACTTTGCTTCCTTTCTCCTCAAAATGGCAGACTTCAAATGTGTTATGGTGTTGTCCAAGGCTCCAAAACCCCTAAAGGAGGTTTCAGCAGGATTACTATTGTCCATTAAAGGCTTAAGAACATGCAAAATAGCTGTTACCAAGTGTATATGTTGTGGATCCAAATATTTGAGAAGAGGGAGCAAAGTTGGCATTAAACCCACATCCCATAATGCAGTGCAACCAAAAGAAGAAGAAACTAGAGTTGTTACAAGAGAAAGCAGTGCTTCTACTAAAGATATAAAACAATAGGATAATTCACTGGAAACTTATTTCCATTGAGCTCAGGGGTATATTGGATATTTTTGATGCAATATTGAGTATAGTTGAGAAGAGAAATATTATTACAAAGGGTTACCAAAAATCCACTCCCAATCCTTCTAAAATGGAGCTAACATTCCAATGTTTATTTTCATTAGATCTTGTTGTGGATTGACCAACTCCATAATTGAATCTTTATTAGGGCCAAGAAGGTCATTCTCTTGAGACAAGCACTACCAATTCATCTAATATCAATTAGTTTCTACCTTATGTAATTATGAAATTTCACCTACCTTTCTCTTTGTATCTTTGTAGGAAATGCGGGGGAATGTATCCGTCTGCCTGCCCGAAAAGAGGAGAAGAAACTTTTTAGGGGAAGGGGAAACACAAAATCAACTGTCTGATTTGTAGGCTGGACCTTGTAAAACAAAACGGGGATGCACATGTATCCCAAAAAGAGGATGCCTTTCTTGTTGAATGTGACAGCATGAAGGTGGTGCAATTATCGAAGGCAATCACCCTGAATATTCAAATCCAAATGGAGTGCGTGCCAGATCCCAATTTGTCTTTCATGTTCCACCTAGACAAGCCCACAATTTCTTTCATGCTAACCAATTACTCTAGGAAATTCAAATAAGTGAGCATGAGATCTAGAATTTGGTGTGCTAAATTTTCTTAACCCTAGCAATTGGAAAATTTAGTTTGTAGTAAATTTCCTTGCTATAAATTATTTAAAGTTTCAACTTACTAAATAAAAATCACTATTGATATTTAATAGGTAAATAAAATAAAATCAGCGGTAGAAAATTGTACATCAATCCCACACATGCATACAAAGAAAATCTGCACATAAAAATTTGGTGTTCATTAAATAATATCTTATCATACAAGGTTTTCCTTACTGGAAACATGGTCCTTTGTGGAAAATTACAATCTCCAACAACTATAGAAATTTTCTGGGCACCTGTGTAGGTTGTACTACCCAAATTCTCCTAAGAAACCACACGAGCTCAACCTGTAGTGCAGCCTTTTTGTCACCTGTGTAGTTTTTTTCACCTCTTCCCATAGCACGTGCAACAGTTTACTGCTTCATGTGGTATGTGTGACTGCTCTGTTCACTTTTCATAGCACATGCGGCCCTACTGCAACACACATCAATTTTTTGAACCCTCCACACAACTCGCGTTTCTCTCTCAAGATGAGTATGGCCACACTGTGCCACTGTTGTTGGATGATCTACAAACTTCTGCTATACAAGATTATTGGGAATGATCCTTGCTGCAAAAATCACTCTGTTGCACTACAGATTTCAGAACATATCACTTGGATGAAATTCCTTTTTCATCCAATCACATGTCTAGAGTCTAGATACTCAAATCTGTTTGGAAGTACCTGTCCGGTGCTACTATCATAAACAGGGGGAGGATGAAGGAGATGATATCACACAAAGAAAAATCCCCCTGCACTTTCCCCACTTGTTGACATTCTACAGGTCAAAACAGAACCTACCATGGAGCATCACCCTCTAGACCCCTTGACACTCATATGGTAGCCAAAATAGACACTTGAGTGGGAAGCTTGATCAAACCAAGCCCCTTGACATCCTTGGGGATAGTAACACATCCCAAGGGGCCAATGGAAGACCCTTTTGTTTGATTGAGACCATGGTTACAATCTCAAAATCTTCTCTACTATTGATATCGGGCCTTGCTATGCAACCAACAAGACACATAATATATTTGCAAGTCTAGTAGGATTGTGCAACCATGGTCAACTTCCTCGTAAATGGAAGGTCTTGATGTTGCTAAACAAGAAGTTTCCTTTGTAGTTGCTGAAGTTACTAATTCTACATGGATATTGGCAAAAGATCTAGACTAAAGGGAATACACAAATATCTAACAACCATCCAGGGTGGGGTAAATGTCCAAGCTGAGGGATTCTAGTTAGGAAGAGAGTCCAACCCCACCAGGAAAAAAATAGTTTTTTATTCACTAAACACATCACTTGATGCCAGGTTGATTATGTCTAAACAAGCGTGAGCATCATCAACTAAACTTATCTAAGCACTATTTGGTATATAAAAGCTAATGTATTAGTGAAAAATGTGTTCTCCATAGTCACACATCTAGGTCCAAAATCAAAATGAGTCAATATCTGAATAATGAAACTCCAATCCACTCAGTCAAAACCTTTGTCAAATGAAATATCAAAGAAAAGGGCTTGTTGGCTAGTTTTTGTGCACATTTGAAAGTTTTACATGTTGAAAACATGGTATTGAGATTACTTGTTTGTACACAAAACCTGTGTTATCGTTAGAAAACCTTCCATGGAATTTCCTAGATCCTTATAGTCTCTGTTTTAGCCATGATCTTGTGTGCCACACTGAGCACTGTAATTGGATGCCAATCATCAATTTTGTTTGTGGCTACTTTTTTGGGAATGTGTTTGCCAAATGAAAAAAATTGTCACTAATCATGGCTCATGGCCTTGTAAAATTCACACAGAATTCCATCTAGATTCTATACCCAGAGACTTGTCATTCTTCATGTAGCTAAGTACTGCAAAATCCCCCTCTTTTGAGAAGTCATAGTTCTTCAACCTGCTCTAGTCACCAATAAAAACCTTATGAGGATTGACCCTAGAATAAGAATTTCTTGTAGCCACTACATGATCCATCATGGTATAAGGAGAAAAATATTTTGAAATTGAAATTTGAACATAATGTCAATTGGAGTGCCAAAAAAAGAACCATTTGCATAGAGTAATCCAAGATCCTGTTCATTGCCACTTTTATTTTCAAAAATTCAAACTAGAATTTTGAGCCCGCATATCCCTTATTAATCCACTTCAACCTTAAAAAAACTCAGACACCCTTGGAAATATATTCCCCTCTACTTCACCTCCCTTTGAATCATTATTTCCTACCATGCATCCTCGCCATAGAGGGACACATTATGGAGATCCACTTCAATAGCAACGCACACCTACTGAAGTCTACCTTGTTGCTACTCCTTTCTGCCTTTTGCGGGCCATCATCCTAACCCAACCTCTCATGGATTTGACAATATAACATCTTTGGTTATAGCTTATGATCCAAGTATATTGAAATGAAATTTTTATTGTTTCTCAAATGGAAGTATGAAATGTCCCTAGGTAATTTTTGGCCTTGGGGTTCAATCCTTATCTAGGATTTTCCAATCATGAAAATAATCATAACAACAGTGCACATTTATCAACTCATATAATGGTAAGTACCCTTCTATATAGTTCACCAATGATATAAGAGATATTTAACAGTCATATGTTTCTTCAGCAAACCACCACAAGTTAGGGCTAACTGCCTAAGGAACAATAGACCTATAAAACCAATAATCCACCAATATAATTTTGACTGCAATGTTAATATTCAATATATCAATATTCCAACTGTAACCCACACTAGCACTATCCAATTTTAGTTGGTAATATACTAATTAACAACTCACTATCTAACTGTGCTGCCTCCAAACTTGTTTGTAATTAGGAAGAGCTTGTGACAACCCTTTCTTAGTGGAGTTTCAATTTGTGGTTGGAGTATTCTCTTAACCTAGTCAAATGGCTGGTTAGATCTTATGAAAGTCCCCTTTTGATCCAAATTTCACCTGCGGTTGGAGATTTGATCCTGTTGCTACATCACGTCAACAAACTATAGGTTCTGGAGGCCTGTTGGGGATGTCTAGTAATTGTTGGCCTGTAATTGGAGACCTGTAATTGTTGGGGAGTGGTTTCAAAGCTTCATGTGATTACAAACCCCTGAAAGAGATTTCTTCTATGGCCCTAAATACATTCAGGAGGAAGGCTGCCTACAGGTGATTCCCTAAATGATTCAAACTGGGCCCTAAAAACCACCCAGTAGCCTACTGATCTCCTGTTTGGTTGAGAACAACCTCACTACCTCCTGTTTGGCTCTAGTGCCTCAGAAAGGACCCCTCACAGCCTTACCTTTCCCTAACCAATGGTTCCGAGCTTGGGTGCACCATAGACAGATCATAGAGAGAATATCTTGCTGCCCAGAAAAACTAATGGTGGCCAGGCATCCCACAGGAAGACCTTTTTCGTCTTGAACATGACTTATTGACCAAGAATAAACACCGAGAATGTGTTTCCCTACTTTCCAAAATGAATCATACATGCTAAAAAATATTATGTTGTGAGAGGTGTAACGAGTGGTTATTGTATGGCATGTTACAATTTTGAATCTATCTTTCAAAGCCATTATTATTAATCTCTGTTTTAATCTTTAAAATTTTTGTTTCTTGTGTTCATTGGAATAATGATCTATTTGGGAGCAAATGGATGGTTCGAGAAGCATGTAGAACTGTGGGATGTTATCTATCTAACAATCGCTTCCTACTTATAGAAGTGACACAGTTAGGAAACGTTTCATGAGATGAACACTTTGTTCAATTTGGAAGAAATTTATGTATTTACTATTTAGATCAAGTTTAACTATGTAATTGTTGCCCAACATTGAAATTTTTAGGTAAGATGTGGGCAGTCTTTAAGTTGGGGTCAAGGAGTTTTAACTGTTATTTGTTTTGTAGGCAAGCAACTCTTATTTGAATACTTTTTGGCTCCTGGATGTAATAACTGTAATTCTTAATGAAATATCTCCACCATTTGCCCCTAAAATATTGTTTTTTAAGTGCATTTCCCCTATTTATATATATTTAACAACAAATGTTGTTGTACTAAATACTATGTAAGTGAAACCCTCATTCAAGGGTTTGATTAAAAAGGTATGCATTCATGATCCTTTTTCTTTTCTTCACTCCCGCGTTATATTTTATCATCATTTGAAGTGATAAATAATTTTAAACTTGCTGGAAATTAAAAAAAAAAGTGTACATAAAAATAAAATTGGGTTTTGACCCTATGGGGATTTGACCCTAATTGTACAGTAATCAATTGTATTATCATTATCTTTACTCATCTACTCTCAATGAAGGGATGGTATTTTTTATTATCTATTCATTTCCCTAGCTTCTCTACCCATAGATCCAACACTTAAAAGTGCCTCTACAGTTGTGGGTGGCCCCCAAGGGATGGTTTAGCTTATTATTTTCCACATCTTACTGCATTTCTCAGACCTAGAGGTGCATAACAACAAGTTACTTTATCATCTACAACCATTTACTCAAGTCTATAGGGATTTATTCACCTCCCAATTTGTAAGGGCTCCTATCACTCAACTTGGTGCTATTCTAAGAGTTATGTCTAGTATTTTGAGTGCCTTTATGCTTGCTGATTTTCATTTTTCTATAGTCATATTTCATTTGTATATTTACTCTCATGAAGACCTTGAAAAGACCACTATTTTGGGTGGTTAAACCACCAAATGATTTGGACAAGACCTACCCACTTACGATCTAATTCCAAACCAATCCATTTGAAACTAGGAAACCCATAGAGCACCAAAATGCATAAAAACCAAAAAAAAATAACATAAAAATGTACCCCTCTTAAAGCCTAATCCTAAAAATTCTCAAGTTTGAATTGGATCTGCAATCACCAAAAAAATACTAGAATGTATCGAACCAATGGAAGGCTTTAACTCTAGCCTTTCTCATAGTTGGACAATATATAGCATGGAAGTTGGGTTCAAGCCCATGGGTAAAAATTGGCATAGATGCAATAGTTGTGATTGGGGACAATTTCTTCCTGCTAGAGACACTTATTGTTCAAATTCCAGAGACATGTCAATGCACACTTAATAGAAATGTTGTTGTCAATTGAATGAAAATTTGGAGATAGGGATGGGTCCAAGCACAGGATTTGGGACATGAAAGAAAGAAAGCCCACATTCATTTAAGTGATTCCAATAATGAAATTTTTTGGCCCTATAACACCAAAAGTGGAAATTATTTAACTAATTTGGGGTATTATCTTGCAATGCAAAACCTAGAAACGTCAACAAATAAATGATGCTTCAAGAAGTTGTGGATGAAGGGAATTTCGTCCTCATTTTCTTTACAACAATTAATCAACTCGAAAATATTGGGTATACTCTAGAACAAAGAATAAACCAATTCCATATCCTCTACCCACTGTGGGAAGAAGAAATATGGCACATATCATACAAAGCTTGCCCATTCCAATGAGGAATGTCAAACATTTAGGCCAAAAGAGCTCCAAAAGGAAAAATGCTTCCTTTATAAGAATTAATGAGAGGTTGGAGACTTAGAGGTTGATGTCAAAAATCCCAGATACATTGACCCACACTTTATGCTAATGCACAAAGATAGCCTTGCCAACAACAAGGAAGCTCATTGTACATAGAACTGCCAAATCAAGCACAAACTAGCATATATGGTCATTGATAATGGCAACCAAAATAACCTTTTCTTGCTTCAATTCTAAAAGGAACTTAAGTTACCAAACTCAAATCATCCCAACTCACATTAACTTGGATGGGTCAAAGATGCACATTAGCTTGTGCTAATCAGTTGAAAAAGATCAAATGGTTACTAAAAGATGGCAATATTTTTCCCAATATCTCATATGTTCTTACAAAAAAAGATGAGAAGACTTATGAAAATAAGATGATGATAAAAATTTTAACTAATTTCATATGTGTAAGTAATATAAGTGTAATTTAAAAAATTAAAGGAAGAATACAAAAGAGGAATGGCACAAATGCAGATATATTGTAGTACATAAAATAAAAAATATAATGGAGTCAATTGACGGAGAAATCAATGGAGTCATTGGTGGTTGTTTGTCTCCTAAACACGGGAGTTACAATTATATGTTTACAAATACACCATGATACATTCCCACATGCCACTTGTCACCTAGTATTATTCTCACCTCTCCCTCCTTGCTTACAAGGAATTTTTCCCTAAATTAGAAAAATGGAAACCAATATGTCTTCCCTCACAAGGAAGCCACGTGTTTTCCATTGAAATGTGTGGCTGTGATATTTCATTGGGTGATGAATGGGGAAGAACACTAGGACCTATCACCATTAGAGAAACAATCAACTACCATTGTATGGAAAAGCTTCTAAAAAAGTGCCATTGTTTGAAAATGGAGGATATGTGAAATGTGAGGGAAGACATATTGGTTTCCATTTTTATAATTGACTAGGTGAAAGACTCAACTATTTTCTATACTTCCTCATGGCTGACATGCTACGGGTGTTTGTCATGGGACCATTGGGTCCATCAAAGAGGTTAGCCAAATTTTAGCCAAACATAATCAGTGTACCAAAATAATTTTTTTCAGAGGGGCCATAAGTAATGGTATGATTTGGTCCACAAGAAAGGAAAAATTAATTAATATAAAGTGACACCACAACAATCAATGTTTCACAAGGATTTTGTTGAGCTAGGCCTCTTGTAGCGGTATTGGTAGGCATAGTTCCATTTGAAATATGGGCTATTGAAACCTCACCAAGACCCTTTAAACATTATTATGTCCAAAGGATTGTTGGAACTAGACTTAACAGAGGAATGGGGTTATCTGAAAGAAGACATCCCAGATTCACAAGGAGATCAACTATTAGCTTCTAACCCTAGCATTACTGTAGAGAGTGAGAAATCTAGCACTACAACAATATGGATCTCTGTCAATGACGAGGCATCTATTTCAGATTTCAGAGAAAATTCAAGTAAAAAATGATTGCTATAAATACCACTGCATAGATTTAGAAGCCTTTGATGATGAAGGCCATGCTTTCCATTTTTTCACTAGTGTATAGACCACCTACAGTGCTCAGACTATGATGATAGGGATGATCAACATTTTTCTCACTTTTGACTAGAAAAACAATCATGCAGCAGATATGATGAAGCCCTAAACACATCCAATCATAATCTATTTGGAGATGCTTTGAAACTTGAACACACTTCTCAGGTTAGAGAAGTGTATTTTGATCAGCAGAAAGTGAGATAAGATATGATAAGATAATTTTATATATCCAACGAATGATAATAAATAGGTCAACAGGATTGAAAGGTACAACTAGTACAAGTATAATGTGGGAGTGCAAATGCAACTCCTAGAAAATACCAAAGCTAAATATAGGGTAAAATGAAGCAAAGAAGAATACAATAATAGGACATCCTTATAAACATTTATATAAATAGATCATGTAGAAGGCTAAGTGAGGGTAATACAGCTATGGGAATTCCTGGAAACACCTTTGGTAGCTCAAAATTGCATTCTGAGTTTGATCAAAACATAAATATAACATCTACACTGCATTTTGATGTCGATGATGAGTGTGGTAGAGATAAAGAGAGGTCTATTCCTAAGACAGATTGTGAAGTGCAAAAAATGGGATGATTCATTCTAGCGAGTACTCATTTTGAGGTAGTGTTAATGACCACCTTGTTGAAGAAGACAAAGAACAGTTTCCTACAAGTTTTTCGGCCTACTCAGCTGTCTTTCTACACTTGGACATTTCTCTTCATTTGATTCACCCTTGAAAACAATCCATATTTCCAAATGATTGATAGTGTGAGAAAAGGTCCTGAATGCAGTGGAGGAATATCAGCAAGAGGGTAGGAAACAACTTTCTACCAATTTTGCAATCACCTGAGAAGACTTAGCACATGATGACAGGGGTATCATGCCATGCCTTTTTTATACACTGGAAAATTGAAATTCAACCAACATATGACAAATTCTTGAGTGCAGATGGAGATAATGGATGAAACTATAGTTCTAGTTTCTCTGAGAATGAGAGTAATAATAAACTCATTAATGAAGGAAAATCTTGAAGATCCCCTAAGGTTCAAGAGACCAACAATCCTATATATGATTTTGAATATGGTAGAAACTTTGGCACCCATAATGATGTGCATCTCCAATCAACATTACCTATTAAGTTCGAATAGAACAGTACAAGATCCTATATTTTTTTCTTTGACATCCATCCTACATATGACATTGATTCTAATGAGGAAGAAAAGAATGCTGATTATATCATCAAGTTGTTTTGTGAACCATATGAGACAAAGGAAGAAAGGCCAATTCCATTTGTTGAAGGCATCCTTATTGAAGATGAATAGTCTTGTCATATTGGAAGAACTAACTAGTATCCAGGAATACAAGAGGACGTCCACAAACCCATAATTGATTTACATAGTGAGCAAAATCATTTCCAGGTTTTTATCTTATTGTTCATAGTTATGATAATTGATATTCAAACGAGTTTGTTCTCCTAACTACAAATTATATTCAGGTAGCTTTAATTTCCCATACAAAGCAGCCCCTTTTCAGCAACACTGATGTTCATGGCCAAGATAAAAATGTTCCTCTGTTTGATCCAGAAATGTTGGAACTAAAGTCTCAATATTTCCTTCGACCATAATGACCCAAGGAGACCAGATCTTTATAATAATGGAGAGCCAGATATGGATCTCGCTCCCAACTCAAGGTAGAGTCTCAAAGGGCCCAAAATATACCCTCTACACCAAATTATTTTGTGGGTTGTTCCCTAGTATTAGAAATAAGTTAGAGTTTCTTCTATTTCCTCCTCGAGTCATTTTATGCAATTTGGTTCCAATATTGAAGCCAAGTTACATAAGCCCATTCAATTATTTTAGATGAAGGGAATTTCGTCCTCATTTTATTTCTAATAATTACTCAGCCCAACAATATTGGGTAGAACAAAGGAGAAACCAATTCCATATCCTCTACCCACTGTGGGAAGAAGAAATATGCACCTATCATAGGAAGCTTGCCCATTCCAATGAGGAATGTCAAACATTTAGGCCAAAATAGCTCCAAAAGGAAAAATAATTCCTTTATAAGAATTATTGAGAGGTTGGAGACTTAGAGGTTGATGCCAACAATCCCAGCTACATTGAACCACACTTGATACTAATGCCCAAGACAGCCTTGCTGGCAACAAGAAAGCTCTTTGTACATAAAACTGTCAAATCAAGCACAAACTAGCATATATGGTCATTGATAATGGCAACCAAAATAACATTTTCTTGCTTCAATTGGAAAAGGAACTTAAGGTACCAACCTCAACTCATCCCAACTCACATTACCTTGGATGGGTCAAAGATGCACATTAGCTTGTGCTAATCAGTTGACAATAGATCAAACTGTCACTAAAAGATGGCAAGATTTTGCCCAATATCTTATATGTTCTTACAAACAAAGATGAGAAGAATTACGAAAATAAGATGATGATAACAAGTGTAACTAATTGCATAAGTGTAAGTAATATAAGTGTCATTTAAAAAATAAAAGGAAGACTACAAAAGAGGAATTCCACAAATGCAGATATATTGTAGTACATAAAATCCAAAATATAATGAAGTCAATTGTTGGAGAAATTAATGGGGTCTCCTAAACATGAGAGTTGCAATTAGATGTTTACAAATACACTGTGATACATTCCCACTTGCCACTTGTCACCTAGTATTATTCTCACCTCTTTCTCCTTGCTTACAAGGAATTGTTCCCTAAATTAGCAAAATGGAAGCCACATGTTTGACATTGAAATGGGTGGCTGTGATATATCTTGGGTGATGAATGTGTAAGAACACTAGGACATATCACCATGGATTTCTTGGAATTCTACATGAGTTTTCAAGAGAATGGGAATTCCTACATGCTCAAAGGTTCCAAATCAACCATTAGAGAAATAATCAACTACCATTGTATGGAAAATCTTTTGGAAAAGGGCCATTGTTTGAAAATGTGGGAAATGTGAAATGTGAGGGAAGAAATATTTGTTTCCATTTCTAATTGACTAGGTGAAAGACTTAACTATTTTTTGTACTTCCTCATGGCTGACATGCTATGAGTGTTTTTAATGGGATCATTGGGTCTGTAAAAGAGGTTAACAAAATTTTAGCCCAACATAATCAGTGTACTGAAATAAAGTTGTTAAGAGGGGCCACAAGTAATGGTATGAGTTGGTCCACAAAAATAGAATAATTAGTTAATGTAAAGTGACACCACAACAATCAATTTTGCACAAGGATTTTAGTCATTGATATCTCTATAATACATTAGAATAGGATTGATTGTACCTTCTATGTTCCGGATTACACATTTGAAATGAAAGTGCTTTGGATGCCTTTTAGGCAGTTTGTGGGAAACGATGTAGCTTAGTAATCAAGCAGGTAGGTAGAGCCATCTTCCGCGACCTCGAAAGGGAAGGAGTAGTTTCCATAATAATGGTCACACCGAAAAAAAATATTAGGCAGGTAATGAGAAATTCAAATCCTAGCAAAAAGTGGCCATCCAGTAAAAAACAAAGCAATTAACGATGGCGTAATGAAAAGCCATCAAGCGATAATTGCATAATATTAGCTTATCCCCCCAGCAGTGTTCAAATGCCATTCTTCAAGAAGATAATTTCACTTTCAAATGTAAGTTGGGGATTCAAAGTTGTGCTAGCCTATATGTTGTCTCACTTTCAGGTGATCATTCAAATAATCAATACAATAAGCACTCAACTCCTCTATCTATCAAGCAATTATCAGCTCTTGTGAGATTATATTTGGAGATGGATTACTGGGAAAAGAAGTGGGAAAGAGTTGTTCCCAATAGTTAATTTATTCTTCTTCCCATGATGTTCCTACTATTAATTAAAGAGGAAAGTAAGGGCCTTGACTCGAGCAATAAACCTATCCCTATTATGAAGTCGAGTAGTGCTCTCTCCCCAAGGGATATCCTAGAGGTCATTGTAGCACTCGACCTATTGATGGGTGTAGGGAGGTGAAATATTGCAATAGTGCAGCAAGGTGAAACAACTGTGCTTGGAGATGTATATTGGGTCAAGTTGATGACAGGATTGGATCAGGATTGGAGCAGCTTGTTGATGCCAAGTAGATGAAATTCTATGGTGGTGAAGTGTCATCTTAGGAGTAGATTCAGCAATGATTGGATTGGGTTCCATAGGTCTATTGGAGGGAAATGTGTTAGCTACCCAAAGTAGCCCTAGACAAGCTGTCTTGAAGAACGAAGAGCAGTTGAAGGTCGGGTGAATATAGGTGTCAAAGTGCAAGACTTTGATTGACGAAAGTTGTTTCTAGCTAGGTAGTTTGGACATCGGGAATTGGCCTACCTAGAGAGTTGATTAGATCAGCCCATGTACACTCTATAGATGGATGTGTAGCAGTGTTGGGTGGCAGCCCTCCTGGAGTCTCGATGTGTAGATGCCTGGATGGACTAAGGCACTATTAGTGAGCAGTATGAAAGCAAAGGACTGATAGGACAAGATATGACATCGATTTTTTCATTTTATCTTGTATACCATAGAATATTGTATTATTCAGATTTGGCTTCATGTAACGAATATTGGTGATTGTACAATATTGTATAATTTTTTTCAAAACTGTGTATATTGTGCATATGTGATTTACTGCTTTATATTTCCATTGTGAAAAGAAGCTTAGTGGTTGAGATTCTTGGTTTGGTAGCTTCAGTGATTTAAGACTCTAACCTAGACCCAAGGTCATGGAAATTCAAGAATCGCTAGGGGAAATCACTAGCTGAGCAACAAGTACAAAATATGACAGTCTAGCTATAGATTCATATTGTCTTGTTAGTGAAAACACTGGTATTGATCCAACCTTTTTGTGGTTAAGCATCATCTTATGGTTCAGTTTTTAATTTTAGAATCTTGTCTTGCATCAGATTGCACTAACCCTTAACTCTTCATGGTTCTCACTATTTTCCTTAGTCGGGAATCCATACAATCAGATTAAAATAAAATAAAATGATAGAGGCATATTTTCAAATTAAATTGTGCGAGATCGACAAGCTATTAAAGGAACATAGAGTGAATGGTCACAAGACAAACAAAGAGATAATGGCAGTTGCAATTTTCAATTCATACATTCTTGAAATTGTTAGTGCTTTGGAATGTAAAATACAGTTCTCTTCTACATCACGAATGGTCAAATGTGTACAACCAAATCATGTTGTTCAAGCAAACGACCCAATTAATATGTTGAAACACTGCCAAATGGGTTGTACTCTATAGAGAACAAGACAAGAATGTTAATGGGAAATTGACAATATTAGAGGCCCCTTTGTCATTATAGACATTTTTTGTTTGCAATACTCTAGGAAATTGTATCTGTAATAAGATAGTTGAAGTGGTTATGGAAATTCCACATGTATCAAATATTTTTTGAAGGTCAAACTTAAAATCCTAATGGTGTGCATGCATGTAGTGAGTATCATGATGTGATGCAAATGGGATCTAGAGTTGTGTGACAGAGTCTTATAAATTTTTATTGTTATTAGTATTTATTATTAATGGCAAATCAATTTTTTTCCATCACAAATAAATCCAAGCAATTCATTTCGCATGTCCAATATAGAGAAGAAGAGGAAGACGACATGGATGGAGTTGCTTATTCTGGGGTCAGAATGCATGCAAAATTGGCAATCAACCAAAGCCACGAATGAAACAAAAATTCTTCCTTGGGAACTTTCCCTAGTAATGTGAAGGTTGTTTCTGACAATGAATAGGAAGAAATATTTATAGATGCCATGGTTGATGGTTCTTGAAAAGTAATCACTGATCTAAAAATGAAATTATTTTTAACTGTTGTGCAAAGTATCCATTTTCATTTAATTAAGTGTGCAAAGTATTCTCCATGTCTTGTAGGTTAAACAAAGTGTTTTTGATAATTGTTTCTGAGTTTTTGTGTGAGGGAATGTTAATTAAAATTAATGTTTAACATCTTAAATCTGAAATACATAGTAGATAAACTTCACCATAACATAACACAACAACATGATGAGGTAGTTCACCCCTCCCGGGCTACATCTGTCGGGTCCAAGGCTCCCAATGGGCATGCCCTTGCTCTATTAATTTTCTCAAAATGGTTATACAGTGAGAAAAATGCCTAAACAGGCAAAAAAAAAAAGCTGTGAAAATGACTTCAAAAGACAAAAATAAGCTAAGAATGGCTTTTGTTTCACCTTAAATAGTGAAGTATAGCCCAATACAACTCCATTTCCCTGATGGCCCTAGTGGCTCTCCAAGCTTCCCTGAAGAAAAAATGGCTGTAGAACACCTCTTTTTGATCTAAAACTTATCCCAAACTCTCCAGAATGCTCCGAATAGCCAAAATTGACTAACATTTTGTCTTGTTTGGTCTAAAATTGAGAAAGTTATGACCCAAACAAGATTTTTCCCAGTGGCACTAAAAAATCTCCTCCAAAACTAGAGGAACTCCAGCTAGCTTCGACAAAAATGGTGGACAGATAAGACTGGTGGAACCGTGCCACCAATTTAAGGGTTGCATTAAATATAACTGTCAGTTGAACAAACGTGTTCACATGCCGAAAAAGCGGACGGTTTGCGCTTGTGGATAGGGGTTTAGCCCCCACCCATGGTCACGGGCAGAGGTCCTGTGGTGAGGGGCTAACACCCGAGTGCTTATCAAAAGTTTTCCATCAGTTCAATAGGGCTTAGCCCTTGGTCTTGGCGCGAGGTCGCAGGGTCTATCACCCTTAAGCCTAAGGGCTTAACTTCTAAACTTCGCTGGTTTGAAACAACGACCCGACAACTCGTGCACTCAATCGACGCACATGTCATCCGATGATCCAAACACGTTAACCTGCTACCCACTTTTTTGTTCAACCACTGCATGTTCAATGCCCAAATTTTGATGACCCAAACACATTTAGGCCGACCCGAGTTCACGTTTAGCGTGACTCATCTTTGTTCAGGTTGGGTCGGGTCAACCCAATTTTTTTTTAATCATGACTTTGAACCATAGGCCTGGGGCCACGTGGCATCCTCCCGACAGTCCACGTGGCACCCTGCAATAGGCCCTCAAAACCTTATAAAAAAAAATAAAAATTACCATCTAATTTTTTTGAAAAATGACAATTTTTTGTGTTCAAAAGTCATGTTTTGAAGGTCATTGGGTGTTTTAAAACTTCAGTAACTTTCACATACAACATCGGATTTGAGTCTGGTTGATGGCGCCAGAATCGCAATGATGAGGCCTTTCCGGTCGTTGAGATTGAAACCAATTCTGAGTAATTCCATTTTTTTATCATTTTTTCAACTTGGACACGATCTCCTGATCACACCTCCTCATTGGGAAGCTTTTGGACCCCAAAAGCCTTCAATTACTTGTTAAGAAGATGAGGGTACATGTCCCTCACCCTTTCCACCTCCATCCATTTTTCCTTACTCGGTTTTCTTCCTTTTAGACCAACCCAAACATAATCAACATTTCCCCTCCTCGAAGTGCGTGTCCTTCTATCAAGAATAACATCCTCTTTCAGCTCATCCAAAAATTCTGGCGAGAAATCATACATGGATGGTAGCTGAATGCCACTTTCATGATAAGCAATTAAAGGAGGTTCATACAAACGTAAATTTTCCACATTCACAATGGAATACATTTGCATATATGAAGGCAAATCTAGTTGAAAAACATTATTTCCAACTTGTCTAAGGATCTTGAATGGATCATAATGAATAGGCTTCAACTTTTTACCTTCTCCTTTCATTTTTTCCTTACTAATGTGTAGCCATACCACATCTCCTTCTTGAAACTCATGATCAACTCTATGTTTATCATGCCTCTCCTTGTACTTGCCTTGACTTTTTTCAAGTTGTTCTTGAACCTGCTGATGTATGAGTTGAATTCTTTCAATGAATATGTGATATTTGTCAATTTCACTATGCCCATCAATGGAAACATCCTTCTCAAGAATGAAATCTAAAGGTGACTTAGGAAAATACAAAAATCAAGCTTCAAAAGGTGAAGTATTTGTAGAAGAGTGCTTGGCCCGGTTGTAAGCATGCTGAATGTAATGCAAGTGTTCATCCCAAAGCTTGGGATGCTTGCCACAATAACCTCTCAAGAGAAGTACAATGGTTCTATTCACTACCTCTGTTTTTCCATCTGTTTGTGGATGGAAAGAAATAATCTTCTTCAACTTGGTGTCCACCATATTCCATAAATTGGACCAAAAATTCCCAACAAATCTGGAATCCCTGTCACTAACCATAGAAGTAGGCAAGCCATAATGAACCCATACATGTTGAAAATATAAATCAGCAGTTTGTTCAACAGTTATAGATTTCTTACATGGCATAAGAATACACATCTTGCTGAATCTATCAACTACTACATAAAGATAATCATGCTGCTTTCTAGATAATGGTAGACATCCAACAAAATCCATAGAAACACTTTCCCATGGTCTAGAAGGTACCGGAAATGGCGTATATAAACCAAGCTTCCTATTGCTAGGCTTGCTTGTAGCACATAATGAAAAACCTCTAATGAAACGTGAAACACTATCTACCATGCGAGGCCAATAACAATACCTCTGTAAATGTGCCACTGTTTTGCTTACCCCGAAATGTCCAACAATAAGAGAAGAATGAGCTTCTCTCATGATGCCTAGTCTCTCCCCCTGTGGTATACTTAACTTGGCCATATGAAATAGAAAATTATTATGCAAATGATAATCATTCTCCTCAACATGATTCCCTTCACTCAAGTTAGCACACACATCCTTAAAATCAACATCTAATGCATATTGTTCTATGTAGCTCTCATGTACAATAGAATCATTCTTAAGTAAAGTAGTAGCATTAATAATAGGCCTTGAAAGCATATCAAAAAAATTATTGAAAATACCTTTCTTGTACCTTATTACCAAGTGAAATTGTTGTAGGAAGCCCATCCATCTGAAATGTCGTGATTGCTGTAATTTACATTGCGATTTCAAGTACTGTAAAGTGATGCAGGGGATCTGCTGGAAAGTAGATGCCGGCATATAAGAACCTCACTTAAACAAACAGGATCAAAAAATGTTCAATTCCTCTATATAATAAATCCATAAAAACATTCAACTTAAATTTACATGAAGGAAAAAAGAGCCATTCAAATCAACTACATATAACCATATCAAAAATTCTCTGGTCAAATATTACATTGGGCGGCCTCTTGGCTCTTGGCCCTTCAATCCACTCCCCACTCACTCCACTCTTCACTATCTCAACTCTTCAATATATTCCATTGTGTTTTCTCCTCACAAAACACTCCTATTTATACATAAATAATGAATTTAATACATTCCAAAAATATCTCCACCTAATCCTCAACTAAATCTAATTTAAATTGATTTTAGGTGTGGACTCAACTAAGTCCCGTACATAGAATTCCTACTCCCTTTATTTTCTAACTAATTCTATTTTCTCTCATATCATTTTAATTATTAAAAGAATATTTACAAAATCCTCACCTTTATAATTTCTCTCCTCATTTATTTAAAAAAATAACAATTAATAAATAAAACAATTAAAATGTCACACCCCCCTTTATTACATAATTAAAAATGAAAATTGGCCTTGATGCTCCTGCATCAGACTCCCAAGGTTGAAATTAATCATGATCGCCTGATCATGTGTTCGGATCTGTGTCTGTCTGGATCCCACATCTTATGCTGCAACTTCCCACTTGTCACTGATTCTGTCTGTTTTTCTTCTCCAGGTCTCCACACTTTATGTTGCATCGCCCCACTGGCTATGCTTTCACAATCTTATGTTGTCTTTCTCTTGTTGCTTCTTCTTTTTTTTACTGCTTCTAGCCTCTTCTGAGATATCTTCATCATTATCCTCCTTATTAGTTCAATTTCTCGATCCAATATATTCCCTCCAGCATCGGCAATAAAACCTGTACTCACAAAACATTTGTTAGAATAAAAAACATAAAGCTTCAATGCCCCTTCCGCTATTGGAAACATTTCAGTATGTTGCTCTGAAATTCCCTCATCCCCCAGCACATCAGTATGTTGATTTAATTCCTCCGTGAGACTATCAATTAGTCCCTCCTCTACATCATCTGTTTGAAAACTGTTTTCCTATTCTGTGTCTTTCAGTAACTTTCCTTGAAAATAGATCCTCTGCTTTTCCAACTCTCTTCTCTAGAGATCTAACTTTCTGTATAACTTAGCAATCTCAACTGGAGTAGAACTCGGAAATTTTACACAAATTTCCATACCTTCATTTGATGTTGACCAATCATTAGATGGTCCTTCTTCCCCTGCTTCAATATTATGCTGAATATTTCCATAAGATTCCTTTGTCTTCATTTCTTTCTGAGATCTTGCTATCTTAGCATCATTCTGAATAAATTTCAGACTCAACTCTTCTTCTTTAAAAAAATTCAATGTTTGTTCAACACTCTGTGATGTACCTGTAATCACACACCAATCATTAGTCTTAAACACATAAGACCTTGTGGTCTCACTGAATGCTTCAGTCGACATCTCTCTTTGTTGTTCTGAATCCTTCATTTGATTCAGTTCTTCTGTAGATTTCCCTTCTGTCTCATCACTACTTCCATTCTCCCTCTGGAAATCTTCCTGAATTTTCCTGGTTTCAACATCATTACATTGTAAAATTTTGTCAGCAATCCCATTAAACAAATACACTTGTTTACCTCCTTGGAATTTTCCTTCAGTATTTCCACTTTCTTTCAATTCCATAACAGCTTCGATTTGCTGTCTTACCCGAAAAAAGAATTCATCTATGATTTCTTCGTGTTGTAACCAATCAACACATTCCTTCTCTGAAAGGAATTCTCTACCAGACTTTACCTCAAGAACTTCATTCTCTTTTGTGACAGTTCCATCAGACTATTCACCGTCTTTCACACATCCTGCAAACATACATAAACTGTGAGAAAAATTGCAAGGCTTCATAGCCTCACCCGCTTCTCTTACGAACACATCTTCAGATGCTTCTGAAATATCCCAATAGTTCATGAGATCTTCCTC